>CAWVNZ010002371.1:0-32993 GCA_963930735.1 Dioctria linearis | reverse complement strand
ACTCCTCCTTGCAATCATTTCTTTCAAATTGTTTCATTTTTCATAAGTGCAAAGTCAAGTATTCAACATAATTAAAGAACTCTGCGATGTACGTTTCCAATCGCCGTGGATAATGCCGATAGATTTTTATCGACTTAATACACTACCTGGCATACATCTAAATATAGGAAGAAAAAACATTTTTTTCTCTCTGTCTACATCTCACAAAAATTGTTGCTCTTAATCAAACATCAGAAGTGTCCTTGATTGCTTTTCTTTTTCCAGAAGTAACTGACTTCACTTCCTTAATTTTCTCTATAACATCAAGGCAAAGATGGATTCAATTCGTCACTCATAAGATATATAATGTACCTATAATACAGTCTGTAAGAACTGGTTGATCAACGAATTGCACTGACGTGCATGACTTATATTTAAACTAGCATAGCAGTTTTAACTGGTCTAAAGAAATCCTAGTGGCACCAAAAACTATAGTGGCCACCACTATCGGTTTATCGGAAAATGAAAATGGATTAAACAATTTTCATAGCTTTTCATATTCTAAAAAATTTCTTAGTAAATTTAAAATGCGTGGAACTGACCGTTTATTGAGAGTCCCTACGTGGAAAAACTATAAAACGCAATTTCAAATATTTACGAACTTATAACCTAGGCAGACTACAGGCCAGTGGTCAAAATTGTGCTACTAAGCATCATCTCAGGCACATTTCAATTATAGAAATTTGTGTTTTCATTTTTTTTTTCTGGTTTGACAACGCAATAAAACTAAAATTTGTATTTAGTTTTTTTGCCATCGGGTAAAAAAATAAACAATTAGTTAATTAAAAAATGGAAATAAGACGTGAAAATCTTGGAGCTAAGATTAAAATGAACTACTGATGTCAAAAATAAACTCAGCAGGTAAAAAGACGGGATCAATGCGTAGTAATTGTAAGAAAAGGCACGTATAAATTAACAATAACTTTATTTAAAACTAACTATTTAGGCGTGTGTTTCTCGATTATCTGTGTGCTGTGCGGCGTAATGATCACAACTGATTCTATCAAGCAAGAATTATAAGGCAGAACAGCGTGTAATGTAGATGCAGATGTAAATGGTGTGAACATTTTCAACAACTGACTTGACACCAGTGATAGAAAACGGCAATTTGACAAGCTCGCATTCTCCATAGCCATTGTAGAATAGTAATTTAATAAGCTTTAACGCCGCAACAGTTTACTCAAGATGAACCTCGAGAAAGACGTCTTGCCATTGGCATCGTCCAAAAACTAATGAAGATGTGTATTGCGACCTATGCCTGGACATATCTAAGTATAACCTGAATAAAAACAATGCTATATATGAACATAGATAAAAGCATGACTTTGTGCTCGTAAATTGGAAAGCAATTTTCCATATTATGACGGGTGATGAAACTTGGATTTGCTGTTCAGAGCTAGCAACCAAGCGACCATCAAAGCAGTGAATATTTCCGGTCGAAAATAAATCAAATAAAATGAAGTGCACATAGAGCATTGGTGAGAAAATCATTATTCGCGCATCATGTTGTAATAATATAGAGGATCGTCGTATGATCAATGCTGAATGGTAAACCACTATTGAAGGAAACTTCATAAAAAGACCAAATAGGCGAATTCTTCTACTTCATGGAAATCCTACAGTCTATGCATAGCACATAGCACATCATAATTTATTTCTCAACCTTTTATAGAATACAAAATGCGCGGACTGAGTTGTAATAGAACCCAAGCGGTTGTGATAATCTAACATAAGCTTGATTCTGTAACAGAAAAATATTTTTCTTAATACGTTTAATATTGGCTAAAGAGTGTAACAAAGTGTGTAGAATATAAGGATGAATACATCTTAATGTAATAAAAAATAACAATAATAACATACTTCTGAAATTTTATCTGTCCTTCGCAAAACTAGCAAGTAGTAACCACACCACACTTATTAGAATATTAATCTTAGGTATAAAAAGTTTTCTCTATATATTGATAGCTCTAGTGGAGAGGAGTAGGGAGATTATTATGTTAGTTCTTAATTTGCAGTTTGTATTTATAGGGTACTTTTTACTAAAAACATAATTTTCCATATGTATATCACTGAGAAAAAAAAAAAATATTTTTTTGCTTTTTAGTGCAATTTATTTATTAAAGTTGTTTATGTTAAAAGTTTTTTTAACATATTTTTTTTTCTACTTTTTGATCATTATATTTTCGCTAAAAACTCATAGAACGGTACAAAATCTTTCCTGACATGTGTAGATTAATTCGTATCTACGTTCTCTTGTGAAGGTAGTGGTGTAGCTTTCTTTCCTCTGCGGTAAGAATTTAGTATTGAAGATAATGGCAGTTAAATTTAAGTACCTCCACTTAAAAAAAATTTACATGAAAAGACTAGAACAATTTATATCACATCAAAACCCATATAACATTATGCTAGGGCTTTCACAAATTCAAAAATCACGCATTTTAGCGATATTCTGGTGAAAACAATCTATTATAAAGTTTTTTACAGAAAAAAAAGAAAAATGCCATTCAACAACAGCTTTAATTTGATAACTCACATGGCCCAAATTGGACCATTCCAAGGGGGTAGTTACACTTCCTGCCCCAAAATGCCCCAAAAATTAAAAAATAATTTATCTCATCTCATTCATTTTTAATCACAAAATACCATGTCATTCCATCTACGTTTACTACCCTACTATTCCTAAAATTTCACATTTTCGTCACGAACATCGCCCTTACGCACAAAGTCGTAAAGTTATGTTAAAAGGGAAATTTTCGTTAAAAGTTTCACATATCTCTCTCTACACAAATTTTTAAAGTGGGCGGTGGATCACTAGAATCATTTTAAGTAAGAATAAAATATATTTAAAAAACTTTTAAAATAAAAAATTTTGTAAATAAAATGCACTAAAATTTTTTTTCTTTCTCAGTGATATACGCCAGAAAAATTTAATTGCATAATAAGAAATGCTACAACTCGGATTAAGTCCTAAAAGTTGGACAAGAGTTGTAGTTAGACAATTGTGATTATAGTTATGGAGGAACAAACTTTTATAATTTAATCTGAGTTGTAGCATTTGTTATTGCAATTAAATTTTTCTTGTGTATATCACTGAGAAAGAATAAAATCATTTTCTACTCTTTAGTACTTTTTATTTACAAAAGTGATTTATTTTAAAAGATTCGCGAAACTCGATTCTCGAATCTAGACTCTCGAAATACGACCCTCAAACCCCGACTCTCGGCTATCAAAACTCGCAACTCGACGCACGAATCTCGACTCTAGAAACTTCACTCTCGAATCTTGACTCTCAACTCTCGAATCACGACTCTCGGAACCCGATTTTCGAATCTCGACTCTCGAAACTCGACTCTCAAGACACGACTCTCGAATCTCGAAGGGTGGTGGTTATCACTTCCATCACAAGAACCCCAACATATAAGAAAATTTTAACCCGTCGCAAAGCTCCCCCTTTACGCATTCTAAATCAAAAAACGGCACGTAAATCCATCCACAAAAAGAAGCATGAAAAGAATGTATGAGAAAAATATGTTAAGTAATTTTGCGTGCTTTAGTGGATTCTCTTTCAAGGAAGAACAGTCCACGTTTTGTAATCTGCTAGTATAACGAACTTTTTCTTAGAACAGAATTAAAAATTAAAATTTTCGCTAAGTTCCATTTACATAAAAGATCGCTGCACAGTTAAACAAAACAAACTCATCATTTTATCTTGGTCTTAAATGCACTTAGGTTCAGATATACATACATCAACTTTAATTTCTTCTTACAAACTGTACACAATGAGGTAATGCTGTTAGCATTATACTCGGCGAAATATCTTGCTTTTCCCAGTTTTTATATTAACTACAAATTTTTCTACTTACGGATTACTGGATGGGTATACTAAGTTTGTCATTCGATTTGTAATGCACAAAACTAATGCTAGTAGAGAAAAATGGGTTTGACATCCACGCATGATATTAAAAGTCATTACGATTTTTACATATCCGTCTGTCCGTCCTTACGATAACTAGCGAACGTGTTGATATAAGCAGCTCAAATTTTGCACACGGACTTTTAAGATAAGAAATAAATTTTTGTTCGAAAATGGAACAAATCTGGTACCTCCTTCGTAGGGTTGCCATACAAAAATGTCGTTCTTTATTATATATTTGGAGAGTGCCTAAGTGCCTGTTGTACACAGATTTTTTTAAAAGTAATGCAAATTTAAATTCAACGAATTGGGCAACTCCTTCTTGGTGTTGTCATATAAAACATTCATTTATCACAATATATTTAGACACTGCCTGTGAACGCGTCTATGTAGAGAACTGAAATTTTATACACGGTATTTATATAAAATTTCGTATTAACGTATTAAGAAAAATATTCTTCTGTTACAGAATCAAGCTTATGTTAGATTATCACAACCGCTTGGGTTCTATTACAACTCAGTCCGCGCATTTTGTATTCTATAAAAGGTTGAGAAATAAATTATGATGTGCTATGTGCTATGCATAGACTGTAGGATTTCCATGAAGTAGAAGAATTCGCCTATTTGGTCTTTTTATGAAGTTTCCTTCAATAGTGGTTTACCATTCAGCATTGATCATACGACGATCCTCTATATTATTACAACATGATGCGCGAATAATGATTTTCTCACCAATGCTCTATGTGCACTTCATTTTATTTGATTTATTTTCGACCGGAAATATTCACTGCTTTGATGGTCGCTTGGTTGCTAGCTCTGAACAGCAAATCCAAGTTTCATCACCCGTCATAATATGGAAAATTGCTTTCCAATTTACGAGCACAAAGTCATGCTTTTATCTATGTTCATATATAGCATTGTTTTTATTCAGGTTATACTTAGATATGTCCAGGCATAGGTCGCAATACACATCTTCATTAGTTTTTGGACGATGCCAATGGCAAGACGTCTTTCTCGAGGTTCATCTTGAGTAAACTGTTGCGGCGTTAAAGCTTATTAAATTACTATTCTACAATGGCTATGGAGAATGCGAGCTTGTCAAATTGCCGTTTTCTATCACTGCTGTCAAGTCAGTTGTTGAAAATGTTCACACCATTTACATCTGCATCTACATTACACGCTGTTCTGCCTTATAATTCTTGCTTGATAGAATCAGTTGTGATCATTACGCCGCACAGCACACAGATAGTCGAGAAACACACGCCTAAATAGTTAGTTTTAAATAAAGTTATTGTTAATTTATACGTGCCTTTTCTTACAATTACTACGCATTGATCCCGTCTTTTTACCTGCTGAGTTTATTTTTGACATCAGTAGTTCATTTTAATCTTAGCTCCAAGATTTTCACGTCTTATTTCCATTTTTTAATTAACTAATTGTTTATTTTTTTACCCGATGGCAAAAAAACTAAATACAAATTTTGTTTTATTGCGTTGTCAAACCAGAAAAAAAAAATGAAAACACAAATTTCTATAATTGAAATGTGCCTGAGATGATGCTTAGTAGCACAATTTTGACCACTGGCCTGTAGTCTGCCTAGGTTATAAGTTCGTAAATATTTGAAATTGCGTTTTATAGTTTTTCCACGTAGGGACTCTCAATAAACGGTCAGTTCCACGCATTTTAAATTTACTAAGAAATTTTTTAGAATATGAAAAGCTATGAAAATTGTTTAATCCATTTTCATTTTCCGATAAACCGATAGTGGTGGCCACTATAGTTTTTGGTGCCACTAGGATTTCTTTAGACCAGTTAAAACTGCTATGCTAGTTTAAATATAAGTCATGCACGTCAGTGCAATTCGTTGATCAACCAGTTCTTACAGACTGTATTATAGGTACATTATATATCTTATGAGTGACGAATTGAATCCATCTTTGCCTTGATGTTATAGAGAAAATTAAGGAAGTGAAGTCAGTTACTTCTGGAAAAAGAAAAGCAATCAAGGACACTTCTGATGTTTGATTAAGAGCAACAATTTTTGTGAGATGTAGACAGAGAGAAAAAAATGTTTTTTCTTCCTATATTTAGATGTATGCCAGGTAGTGTATTAAGTCGATAAAAATCTATCGGCATTATCCACGGCGATTGGAAACGTACATCGCAGAGTTCTTTAATTATGTTGAATACTTGACTTTGCACTTATGAAAAATGAAACAATTTGAAAGAAATGATTGCAAGGAGGAGTATTTATGACAGACACATTATACATATAGGAAAACAGCTTAACTAAACTTAGGGAGAATTCCTATAGCATTTCGAAAATAGATATAATACTTTGCAACCAAAAATCCAATAAAAGAGAAAAAAATTGCCACACGGAAAAAAGATGGCACAGAAAGCCTAAGTTTTCATATGTAAACTACTACAAATATAGGCGAAATCATGATTGCAGCAAATTATGGGATGTATAACCCAAATTTGTAGTGAAAGAAATGTAGTAGAATATCCAAAGATTTATTACTCTATGTGCGGTAATTGTAGCTCTTATACAGAACCTGTATGAATTGCACTAGGAGCAATATTTAATAATATGGCGTATGAAGCAGTACTTTATTAATGCGTAGCGATAAAAGGTATAGTATTGTATGCTAATTTAGAGAGCATATCATACAACAATTATAGCGGTGAACATATCCAAATCCTCAATGTTTATACGTTTTTCGTTGAAACACGTTGTTTTGAGAGCTATATAAATATCCTACAAAATTTCTTTTAAGTCTCTGCAGCTCAATATTCAGTAAATTGTGCTACTCAAATGGGTACTTTTCCTATTAACATAAGAATCCTTCTTATCAAAACTGGCAGTTGTGCTACAGAATAGAGCCATATTGCATCACTTAACTCATGCTTACTCCTGTATTTTATGGTACTCTTTCCTTAATTAATAGGAAATGAAACAAAAATCCTGAAAGGAGAATAATTCATACCGCGCACCGGTGCTAAATTGAAAAATATCCCATACATTTTGTATGAAATTTTCTTCGTATTTTGTATGAATTTTTGTTCAATGCGGAAATCCTCATTGAAAGAATTCATGGAAAATGCTCGAGAAATTCTTCAATTGCAAGGCTGGTAATTTTTCCAGAGATTTCAAATAAAACTAAAATGTTCGCTTTATATTTTATTCACAGAAAAAATCCAATTTTGAGCTTCTACTACTCTTCATAGGACATCAGATTATGTAATTAATTAAACTATTAATTGAAAAGTAAGCTTAAATTAACTTAAGTATACAGCTTTTAAATGTAAACAGACTAGAAATGTGATCTAAATTAATAGCCCATATTAATTTGTTTCGAAAAACCGATTATTTTTAAAATTTGTTTATTTAAAAACATATTGAACAGGCTCATACCGATTTCAAAAACATTAATATTAAATATCCGAGAGTTTGTTACTAATCGGAAAGTAAAGCTAACCAACCAAGAACTTTTACATGATGATGACAAGAATGATCAACCCAATAACACTGCTCTTGATAATAACATTTCATTTTGTAATTCTAAACAATAAGTGTACTGTATACATATAGAAATGATTATTCAACTTTATTCTAATCCAACATTTTTTTACAGATGAGTTATGATCATTTTAATGAATTAGCGAAAGAAATTAAATTATTTAAATTCTGTAAATACATCGGGGTTTTTTAAACTTTTTGCTCTCTAATATGTCAAGTTTATCAATCGAGAAAAACGCAAAGAGCTTTTGGATACAAGATAATAATTAACGAATTCAAAAAATATAAGTTGGCGGCAATTGAAATAATTTCCAGTGATACTCAGCATTAAGACAAATGCAGCTCATTCGACGGAAGCTACTTAGTGTTTTCCTATTAACATTTACTTTGACGAATTTGAAACTAATACAATACAAAGTCCCGGGGCTGTATACGAAACACTTTCTTTTTTACCACAATTTAAATTATTAAATTATGCAAAACAGAAAATTGTTCAAAATTTTAAACTTGGGATGTTGACACTATTTGTAAAAATTCTAGCAACAATATTTATTTAAAATTAACAATATTACAAACTCGTTACTTTAACTATAAGTTTTACGCACATGTTGTTCAAAATACTGAGTTTGAAACCGAATTGTTTTTCTGGTAATATGCAATATATTTATTTTGGTATTTTATAAAAAGCTTTGGGCCATATATTCCTAAGCATGTTGTAAATTTCGTAGATAAATTTCGGTAATTGTTTCAAAAAAACCTGAGTTGTAATGAATGTTATACAACCAATAAAATTGAATTTAAAGATATTAATGTATATCTGTAGTGATCCATAAGCTCTATCTTCTCATAAATTTGAGTCTTTTGAACACAGTAACACATTCTGTGTGGATCATAGTACAATGTTTGATGTAGTGAAACGACAATATAATTTTCTTGATTCGAATACATTTCGAAGCACTCAATGGTGCCAAATTTGGAATATTCATCTTGCTCTCCAAAATTTATAATAGCACCGATCTTATACTTTACCCCCTATATTCAACCCAATTACAATATCGGACTTGTTGATTATTCTGTATTAAAGCTTTTACCGCAGGACTAATAAAAGTTATTTCTCTTCCGTACGTACAAACAGTTGAAATCCCTCTCTGGTTTCCTTTTAGTTTAGCTTGTTGTTGAGTTGGCTATAGTTTTGAGAGTTTTATGCTTTTCCTCAAACAGCATAGACCACAATTGCTTTAATGGCCCAACCTTTCTCGCAGGATAGTGTAGCATCAGATGATGCTTAGGCCTGAGCGGCCTTTGAAATAACTCAATGTAAAGATTATGATGTGCACTAATAAGAAACTGCATTCTACTTAATATGTTTCCTAGTAAGTAAAATAATTGCCAAGATTTGTGATCCACGGGGATCCAATCACCTATCAAGACACCAAGAAATTTCATAAGCCATAAAGTCTCTGATACTGAATACTTTAATTTATTTAATTTTAAATGGTCTTCCAAGACTTCTTGCGGCTTATTGATATGTTCGTAGCTCCCAAAATCAAACACATTGATACGTTCGTTGAAGGCCCTCAAAGAAAACAGCTTCTCTTCACTAATAAAATTTTTCAATACCAGCGAGATTTCACAATTACAAATTCCTTCCAGTAAGTCATGCATAATATCAACTGAGAAGTTTTCCGTGACATGAAAACTTCTTAACTGATTAAATATACAAACAGAACGAATTCCTATAAGAGATATATTGTTCTTTTCTAAATCATCTCCGTAAGGTATTTTGGTTTTTAACAAAGCCTCGTTCAGCTCAGGATTTATTTGAGTTTGATCTCTGTGCATTCTGCAAAATCTACAAAAAAAGTTCGGACAGAAACATTCAGTAAACCCAAGTAAAGAGTTAAGACCTTTATAATCTCCTACGCATACTGTCAAAATAAAATTTATTTTCTCCTCATTAACTTCAATTTCTGTTTCCTCTAACTCTATAATTTCACCGACAAGTTTTTGAAAAACTGCATCCCCAAATGCTCCTTTGTCCAAACTGTTCAAAATCATAACGAGTTTAGATCGAACAGAAGGCGGCAAGCAAAAGAGGGAGATATAAACAGCTCCTAAATTCTGCAAACCGGATCTAGAGCCTAGAGGGTTATTAAGTTCTAATTCGTTAAAGTAAAGTATATCTGGTAAGGTTATTGAGTTGTCATTAGAAATAAGTTCCAAGAATCTGTTTGAATTATATTTGATACTGAATCTTCAGAAGATTTTAATGAATTAATATAATTTACAGATTCTGTCAAAACACCTGGCATTTCAAAAAATTGTTTTAAAGTATTCTTTATAGGAATCGTATGGCCTTTTATTGGAACAGACTTTATTACGAGATCACCGTCAACCCGTACATCATCCAAGCGTTCTCCAATAGTAAAAGAATTATAAGGTAAAACAAGAGAGTTTTCCTTTAGAATTAAAAGCCTTCTATGTTTTGTAGACATATCAACAATTGATTCTTCAATCGCCTTAGAAACTATGGAAGAAACGTCTGGTTCGCCAGACTTTGAGAATTTGTCTATTAATGAGAATGCTGTCTCGAAAAGATTTTCCCGTAATATATTCTCTTAACGCGTCTGATATATATTGAACTAACTTTTCACAAATTTGTTTCCTGCCATCAACTTCAAATTTGCTTAATTTTGTTTTTGCTTATATAATTCTATTTCATGCAAAAGTATTTGATTTTCATCCTTTTCTTTTAATACTAAAGGTATATTTTCAAACTTTCCTGAGCAAGCCGTTTCACTACTTTCACCAAAGCAGATAGAGCCTGAAATTTTTGGAGTTTCAGATACCAAATGCTTTTGAATATGTCGCATAAATGAATTTCTACTTCGGTATTGACGCATTTCGGGGCAATGTTTACAAAAAAAAGTAGCTTCGAGATTGTGATACACGTTCAATCTCTATAAGCTTTCCATTTATTATGGGGCATTTTCAAATATTTTGTTGATTGCATTACACCCAAATGTAATCGAAATGCTGATCGAATTTTTGTGTAAGTAAATAACAACCAAAATCAGCACATATAGCTGGATATTTGTGGAGGTAGCCATAAATGTTTTGGTTGTTATCTGATTTAAGCCTGGACATTCTGTAATCAAAACAATCTTTCCAATACTGTTCCAGTTTTTGTCGGGGCTCTGCTGTCCAAAAATTTTAGCATCCCCATCAATTCCTCTACAGGAGGGCTAACAATAAACTTGTCTTTTTTCGTAGTCGAAATATCACTCGCTTTTAAGTTTTTGTTTAATCTATTTTAAACTCCCCATAGCTTTCCTGTAGCGTGAGTTTTAGTTGTGGGATTGCAAGGAATGAAATATACTGATTGATTCTCTGAAGGGAATATTTCAATAATTTGCTCAACTAGAACAAGGAAACGGTCCTTGCAAATTTTAAAGTGGCGGCCAGAACCTTTGCAGGAATTAAACTATTTGTGTACAACTACATTCGCCAATAGTACTCTCCCTCTGCTACCTAATTTTTGTAGGTTCTTGTACGTTTTGAGTACTATTTCACCATTGGCGCACTTCAAATATTCTCTGACATTTTTATTAAAATCATTTACTATATTCGATGAGAATGATGTAGAATTATTAAGGCAAACAATATTTGGTGAAAATATCTATTAGGAAAGATTATTTAAATTATTAATTTCTACAATCTGAATCATTCTACCTTTCCTATGTTTGAAATGTCCGAAGTGGCATCAGCAGAATTTAAGAAAATGGAATCATGTGATGATAACGGCTCACTGACAGTTGTAACAGTTGAAAGTGTCTTAAAAAATATGTTTATGAAAAAAAGTTAAATAATCTCAGGGCTGGATTATTAGTCATTACACTCGTAAATTTTTCCACATTATGTTGCGAAAATGTGTGCAGGTTAATGATATAACAATTCGTTCAAATGTATCGACTTACAAAATAACTCTAGTCGAATATAGTGGATATGTTTACAAAATGTATGACACATTAATGAAATCCTTGAAATCGCTTAAATTTTTTTCCGAATACATTTATTTTTTGAAGTATAAGTATAATAATTTAATTCCCACACTTACCTCTTCATGACCAAATAGCTTTTTGTACTTACCCCAAAATGTCAATCTGGGCCCAACTTTTGGAATTATCTCTTTTAAAATCTCAAAGTCGAGATTATTGAAGGAATCAACATCAAATTCTTCTACTATATACAGGGTGTTTCCCCTTAGGAGGTCCATAGAGCGGGAGGTGATAGTACTCACCTAGACGAACCAAAAATTGTATGGCAGGGGGGGGCAATATCAACCGTTTAGGAGTTACAGGGTGATTCATAAAAAAAGCTAGGTTTTTACAATTATTAGGATTTGGAAATCAACTTCATCGATTAGAACATTTCTAGAACAATATTTGGTCAAGCCACTAATGAAAGTTAAATAGGTACCTACCTCACTTTGGTCCAGTCTGCCCAACATATGTGCGAAGAACCAGGAACTGAAATTAAGCATTTGACACATCTACATCGTTATACAACTGTGTATTCCATAGTTTAAGCCTTACGATTGTAAACCACTATTTATTTATAAAAAAATGCCGAATTTCATTTTCAAATCTCTATAGTTCATTTAATATGATTTCATTTCTTTTTGAAAGTATTGCATTTTGTATGCAAATATTTATATATATATAAATAAATTCGCATATTAGTTTATTTTTGTAACAAAAAGAACAGAAATCTCGGTTGGCGGTTCATCCTTCATTAATTTATTGTAATTTTTGCTGGGACGCTCATTAAATATGCAGAAAAGAATCTCGCCTTTCTCTTGTACCATCAATGGAGGTCTAGCGCACCGCTCGTCGGCTGCCTTGAAATATTCCTGTGGTGTTCAATTCTTCCATATTTATTCGAGCTGCTTTATGAGACAAATACCGTATATAGGTAACAGAGGCCTAAGATCTGTATTTTGCCGCCATACAACATTTCTGCCCATTGGTTTCAACTGAATCACACGAAAATTATAGCCCTAATAGAAGTAAGAGTAACTTCAAAGGACATTAGCTACGAAATGAAACATGTGTATATTTATTTTTGCATCAAACCTTTTCCAGAAATGTATAAGACAACCCACATTGTCCTATCGAATATATTCAATATGTGGTGGTATCCCAAATGCTGAGATTGGCACAGGGGAAATAATTCCCCGAGATTGGCGTTTATTTGCTACCATATTTGAGGTAGTAAGCATTGAAGATCGACCTATTGGGTCTTACAGAACCAACAAATAACATCCACTTTTCTTCCAAAGCGCTAAATAATTTGTAGGATCGGTTAATGGTTTGGAGAAAATAAAGTCTTCGATCTTCTTTTGTTTAAAATAAAAGCAAAAGTAACTCGGATTAAGTCATTTATGGGGAGTCTTATTTAAGATCTAATGTTAACTCAAATTTTTATCACAAATATAATATGAAACAAGTAAAACAGGTAAAACTCTTCTTAACATACCCTAGATGAATGCCCGTTTGAAATTTCCTATGGTCACCCATCTGTGCAAGTTTGATTTTTGAAATGGTTTTTCGCACATATTTCTAGAATGGCTCGTCGGATAGAGAAAATGATTATAACTAATCTTAAAGGATTTCGTATTTTCGAAAAGTTTTTAATACAATAAAAACGTATAGGAATGATCATTTTCACAGTATACGTAAAAAACCTAACCAAGAAGGGGTTGCCTGATTTAGTCCGTTTTGATTTGTTTTTTGCTACTACTATAAGAATACTATGTACCAAACTTCAGCTGTCTATGCTGTCGCGTTCTCAGGCAGTGTCCAAATATACAGTGTAAAGGGAAATTTTTGAATGGCAACCCCACGAAGAGTTGCCCGATTTGTCTCATTTTCGAACTTAATTTTACTTCAGACAGTTAAACGGACGGACGGACAGACATACATGGAAAATCAAAATAACTTTTAATATTATGCGTGGGTGAACAATCCGTTTAGCTCTACCATCATTATTTCTGTGCATTACAAATAGAATGACAAACTTAGTATACCGTATAAATTTGATCTAGGGCATAAGAAGCAATTAAAGCTAATCAATTTAGGTCCGTCACAATAAACGAATCACCAGAGTTTTTCTATTTATGCGGCACAACAGCAAAAACAGCAGTTATCGACGACAATCTGATAAAACTCAAAAGTCGAATATTTTTATCATGGCGCTAGTCTATTGACAAGAGTATTTCTCATTTCTGATGTTGAAACTTTTCAGCTGTGAAACAACAGATTAGCAGAGGCAGTGATGCAAGGCCGGCACTTGCGCTATTTTAGCACATTTCTGCTATGATTAGCACAATTTTAAAAGAAAATTATGCCGGAATTTTTTTCGTACAGATAATTATAAATGGCATATTTTCTATCTCATATTGTTTTTGTATCCATCCCATTAATGCAGTGAACTTCAGGTGAAATTAACACTCAAATTCCATACCCTTAATGTTAATGCATTGTGTTAGCTACCGATTAAGAATAGTTATGTTGAAATGTTCAATCGAATTGTATTGTGGACCGGGCAGAATTGAATTGGAACTTCAGTCAAACTCGTTGTATTTACAGAGAATAGTTGTTTTTTAAAACTTCTGTAAAAACAATTATTTTAACCAAAAAAGTATTTCAGTATTTATCTCTCTGATATATTTAATATGATTATTGGAAGAAAATCTCCTATCTGCACTTCATTATTGGTCATCTTAAAATCCCGGTGGCTGGATAAAAGCCAGAGTTTGAATAAATCACCCAGAAATTGGTAATGGTGAATTTTAGAACAATGTACCAGAAGAAGGCTATAATCGTGGATTCCAATTCCTGAGCAAAGAAGTATATTTGACAGTTCAAAATTACAATTTACAAATTGTGATATCTCACACAATTTTTTTTAGTAATTCTTTAACCGTAGCCACTGGAAAGAATAAACAAACGAAATGTAAATTAGTAGATAATTTGAAAAATTTCAATAGACAAAGTGTTTTTGGATTTGGTTTAATAGGAGCTTATTTCATTATTCTCTTTTTCGATCTAGTCTTCTATAGTTTTCGGTATTAGGAGTGCTAAAGCTTTTACATAAAAAAAAGTGAAAATTTTTAAGGGTCACATAGGCAGACCAGACATGAAGCACAGAGGTCCTAGGTGGTTAACTGAGTCAGTGCTTTTTTTTAAATAATTGAATAAAACCAAAATATTACTGTTATTTTTCATTTATTTAACATCGAGCTTAGAAAATAAACAAGCAGACGTGGTTACACTTGACGAATGGGTTTCACAGTTTGGTTTAGCCCCGGTTTGAACTAGTGTTTAAACCGTGCCAGCCCTTGGTTTAAACTCAAGATAAAATTATTTGATAAGCGTGACATTTTATTTTGACACATAGCTTAGTATGTTTGTATCAAGAAAATGATTTTATCATGGATTCAGATTTAGACGTTTTTAGCGATGAAGTAGTCTTTTTTTAGAGTTATTAGAAATCGGCCAAATAATTTTAATGAGTGGGATGACGTTGATTTTGATGCTAAATTCCGTTTAAGTAAAGAACTCTGTCACCTTGTTTTCGAGTCTATACTTGTCCCTCTTCTTGCATTCT
The DNA here is from genome assembly GCA_963930735.1 of Dioctria linearis. Taxonomy (NCBI): domain Eukaryota; kingdom Metazoa; phylum Arthropoda; class Insecta; order Diptera; family Asilidae; genus Dioctria; species Dioctria linearis. The sequence goes on along the minus strand of CAWVNZ010002371.1, from coordinate 17,847 downwards.
ACTATGTGTTTTTTTATGCACTAGGAAAAGCAAGAGATCAACTTCATTTCTACTAAAATTTGCAGCCAGTTCGGATGGTGGCGTATCTAAAATTAGTCAATAGAACTACATATTTTTAATTATTTACCTCCTGGTCTACTTTTTCCGATTGATAGAAAAATTGTTTGACAATGGCGGCGATAACAAATTTAGTTCACAATTTAACCAGTACTGCCAATTAAAAGAATGCGCTGTGCAGCCCGATTTGGTTTAAACTATGTTTAAACATGGAGCATGATTTAAACTAAACCTCGCTTTATAATCGACTGTGAAACAAAGAAAGTTCGTTGCGTATGAGCATACGCTAAGATTGCTATGCGAAGACCTTTCTTCTGTACAAAGGAACGGATTACCTCGTGGTGGATCCTTAATAGTTCTTCATTCGTTTTAGCGCTGGAAACGATCGATCTGCCAGCTGTTTGAGCGTGGTGTACACAACAGCATCCGGTGCGCTATTTCCACATTTGGATAAATGTCTAAATAGCCTTTTCTAGGATATACTTGTATAACTCCAGGGCCGATAATTATGCCGTGGATATTGTGAGATTTGAACTTATCTAGCTTCAAGAGAAAGTAGAGCTTTTTGTTCAAGTTCTTTTATGCAGAGCCACGTCTTTGCAGTTCTGCAATCAACCTGTCGATAATGACGTTGAAAACGGTAACTCTGAATCCATTCCTCCCGGATGGAGCGACTTCGATCTCGTTTCTTTGTATTTCAACAAATTGGCGCTTTCATATGGGTACTTATGTTCGTCGCTTGTTTCCAAAACTTTCGACTCATAATAATTAAAGGTGCCGACTTTCCTTATATCTTCTAGGTATTGTCACCAACGACTTGACTCATAAAGTTCAGCGATGATATGAGGCTCGATGCTCTCAGATTACAAACACATGTTAATTTTATTGAATCTTTCCAAGATGTCATTCACAGTATGGTCAAGAATAATATTTTCAGAGAGCCAAGTGATTTAAGAAAACTCGAAGCTTCAAAACGCGTAGATGGATCTTACCGTGTGTCACGGGCGATTATTTGAAGACTTGCTATGATATCATTCCAGGAGCCACGAAGACTTCAGCTGGCGTTACCTCGCGAAAACCATCCTGTCTGAGAAAGGTTATTCACTACTATTGCATTTGGCTTTAGTTTACATAACAAATCTTTCAATCTGTGTGTTGAAACCGAGAAAAAACTGAGTCTGTTCAGAGATCAATTTCTAAATTTGCTTTATTTAAATCTCATTTTCGTACTAATACTACTCCTCAGTATCTTACAAGATACCTGCTTTTGGGTATGTCGTCTTTAGAACTCAGAAGACAAGTAAGCTGTGCACTTTTTATTAAAGATATTCTCTTATATAAAGTAAAGTGCGCCGAGCTCTTGTCATTAATTTTTATATACTCTCCAATGAATTATGGTAGTTATGAAGTAATCTCACATTGTATTTCTCAATTTAATTCGGTGTATCATCTTGTTGATTTGACAATGTCTAGTGCAGCTTTCAAAAAAGTCATCTATGAGCATTATAGCTCTAGAATTATGAATGCATATTTTATACTCAATTTTTGTTGTTTTTTTTCTCTTCCTTTTATTTTTACACTGTTATTATTATTTTTAAAGTATTTGCCACTTAAGATTATAGTTAAGTACATGAAATGTCTGCAAGATTTATACCTCTGTAGACTATAAATAAATAAATAAATAAATAAATAAAATATGCTATGCTTGCAAGTTACCGAAAAAAGATATCGCAACTTCACAACACTGCGCAGCACATGGCCCTACTAGATTTAGCAAGTGTATTGAACAGGGGACGAAAACTGCCAGAAGACCGGTATATATCGGTATATACAACCGTTGTCATAATATTCAATATTTCGTTAGCCAGGTCTTTCGTCTTATGTCCACAATTGGGTATGATTGTCATAAACCGCTCGACAGGACATTTGTCTGCAGTACATACACTACGACGAATGAAAGCTGATCTATGTGGGAGACGTGAGGAGTTGAGTTGACAGAGATAAGAAAGTACTTGGCATGATTTGCTTCAGTCACGATGGTGTTTATAACTTTTTCCGTCATGATGTCGATAATATCATCTTATATCCTGGACGAGAGATAGGAGGTGCTTTCAGCAAGCACATTCTCAGTGAGACAAGTGATATATTCTCAGTTGGCTCACTCAGACTGCACTTTCGGTGAACTGTCTTAGTTCCATATTGAGCTACAAAATTCGAACACAACCACTGAGAAACTAAGACAAGTGAAACTGAATATTCTTGTCTCAGTTGACTCAGCTTCGTTATTTGGGGATTATAATTGCTAACAAAAGTTTAGTGAGCTATTTGAATAAATCAACAGAACTTTCCTCAAATTATTACTATCCATTTTCTGTGGTCAAAATTATTTAAATGTCAAAATTGTCTAATCAGCTGATTGGTTTGAATTGAGACAACTGAGACGGTTGCTCAAAGTTTTGTCTGAGTTGTCTCACTGAGAAAGTGCTTGCAGAAAGGCCCTAGTAAGGTATACTAAGCTTTCCATTGGCGGAAATGTTAAGACTAGATACTCAATGTCAGCATCGAGATTCCACACGATGAAAACCAGCTGTCTGCATATACTTTGATGTTTTTATTTTCAAGTAGATGCTGCCATAACCGAACGACAATATCACCACTAATACCCAGCTACCGTATTGGTAACGTAGATGCTATCGTTCTGTTAACAAGTATTTAGCCGTTGTGAACTGTGGCGCGTATCTTGTAAATGCAGGTAGATTTATCACCATAACCCCACTTTGGCACGGTTTATCCTTACATTCTACTTCATAAGTGGTGAATTATATATTTTTTTAAATTCCTTTTTCGTTAAATTAATTTCAAACTTGGAGACATGTTGTGATTCATCTGCCATTGCCCCGATTCATAACAATAAGTAAATGCAGGGAGATTTATCACCAAAACCCCACTTTGGCACGGTTTATACTTACATTCTACTTCATAAGTGGTGAATTATATATTTTTTTAAATTCCTTTTTCGTTAGATTAATTTGAAAACTAGGAGACATGTTGTGATTCATCTGCCATTGCCCCGATTCATAACAATAAGCCCAATATATTGGCCTATGCAATATATTGATGTATCACAACTTGACCCTGAAAACATAAAATTATTTAAACCATAACAATAATTTCATACTGTTACGTGGCAGAAAGTGACACAAGCGACATCTGTTGCAAATGGAAACAATTTTAGATTAGTGACATCTTAGTAAACTTTGGGTTCGGAGAACGGATATTCAGGAAGGTTCTAGGATAATTCGTAGAGTATAAATTCGGCGCTTCTCACATCCAGGAGGCAGAGTCGGATTTTAGACAGCGAAGTGAACGAAGTAAACTATTTGTGATAATTAGAAGTACAGTACTAGTGATAACTATAGGGTTGATTTGATAATTATTTGTGTATTTGTAAGACTAAACAGTGAAATTAAATAAAAGAAGAACTGAATTATATCTTAAATAGTGTGTTTTAATTAACGAACTAAGGCCACGCTCGTAACAACTGGTGTCAGAAGTAAAATAAATTCGCTATAAAAGTGGTGGCGTTTGGCTTTCAAATTGAAAGAGTGATTAATTTTATGAAATCGTGTGTGAAAATTCCGAAAGATAATTGTATATTAAACTGCGAGTGAGTTACAAAAGACGCAAGAATGGCACGCAACACAGACATTTGCTTTCGAAGAAGAAGCTGAAGAAGAGCCTGTGATGAACGCTGAACAGCTTTTGGGTACATTAATGACCAAACTGGGGCTTTCATCCCTGCATATCAAGAATGCTCTTGAGGAATAAAAGCAATCATTCTTGGAGGAACAAAAGATTGCTTATGAGGAACAAAAGAATTCTCTGCAAGAATGTTTAGAAGAGCAAAACAAATCTATGGAAACCCGTCAGGACGAGCAAAAGGATGCTTTTGAGGAACAAAAGATTTCCATGGAATCCCGTTTAGATGAGCAGAAGAAATCACTGGAAACCCGTTTGGACGATCAAAAGAGTTCTCTAGAGAATTGTCTAGAATCGAGCAGGAAGTGCGGAAGTTCAACAAAAAGTTACCGACAACAAAATTTCCACAATACTGGGAGGGACCGTATGCAGTTAAAACTAGAACTAGTAACATGGCATACAAGATTCAGCACGGTACAAGACGCAAAAGAAAAATCGTTCATCAAGATGGCTTGTGTCAATTCGACGAGCAAGAAGACCGTGGATCATCTGTTGTTCGCGACGAACAATTTTTAAAAGGGGGCAGTGTTGCTTGCCACAAAATAACACAAGCGACATCTGTTGGAAATGGAAACAACTTTAGGTTAGTGACCTCTTAGTAAACTTTGGGTTCGGAGAACGGAATATTCAGAAAGGTTCTAGGAAAATTCGTACAGTATAATTACGGCGCTTTTCACATCCAGGAGGCGGAGTTGGATTTCAGATAGCGAAGTGAGCGAAGTAAACTATTTGGATTGTGATAATTTGAAGTACAGTATACTAGTGATATCTAAAGAGTTGATTTGATAATTAATTGTGTATTTGTGAGAGTAAACAGTGAAGTTAAATAAAAGAAGCACTTTTGAATTATATTTGAAATATTGTGTTTAAAATAACGAACCAAGGCCGCGCTCGTAGCAATACATTTCAATTTCAACCTAAAAATCATTCAAACTCACTCTTTCACATTGTAATTTTTTTATTGACTATCGAACCAGCTGAAGACTAGGTTGTTACATGGACACGTTTAATAAATAAACCGTCAACAATATATTAAATATTATATAGACGTTCAATATTATATAAACGTTTTTTTTTAAAACGTCAACAGCAAAATGTTCAGCCTTAATATTAACAGTAATGCACATGCGAATAATAGGTTCATACATGCTAACGCTAGACCTTGAGGAGTTAACATGATATAGAGGTAGTCTTCTCAAATTGTGGCTGCTATCACGGATTTAGCATAAATTGCATTGAATTACCGAGAAACACCCACTTACACGGTGTATCTACCTACCTAAATTGAGTACTGTTATGGCCCGATATACGGAGGATACTTCCAGCAGCCAAGGGCTTTTCCGGGTAGAATAATCAGCAATTGCTAAACAGTAACCTCGCATGGTATTGTTCTGCAACTGTCTGCGATGAGCGCTTAGTGGAGCAATCGACGATTACGATAGCATTTAACCTCGCATGGTAATTATTATGTAACGCGATTGTTTAATACTAAGCGACTCAGGTGCTGCAACCGGTAGAACAAACGACATGGTTGTTGTCGTTTGTTTACATCCGTGTTGTGAGCAAAGAAAGTTTACTTCCGTAATTCGTGTTGAGATAGGTCAGTTTGCGTGAAATAAAATTTTATGTATTAGAAATTCGAGCGTTGCGTTTATTGAAGAGTGATCGTGATTTTTTTTTTGATTTTCTGTTGTTTGATTTGCTTTTGGGACGCGACAGTACCTTCTATATTTTGCGTAGTGTGTACACTACATACATGTAAGCTTTAGTCCCTCTAAATTGCATGTAAGTACAAACAGTTATTTGCCGTCTGAAAATTAATACTTAAGACGACGGTAACAGGTATATCAGATGACAGTTTCTTGATGCAGTTGCACTGCATCAAAACTTTTCGCATTTTCTCAATTGCGTCGTGAGAAAGCAATTAGAAAAGCAAGATAGCTTTCGAATATCATAGGTATCTGAGGGTAGCTAGTCGGAGTCATTTTTTAGACTAGTGGCTAAGAGCGAATAATAGGTATTGAAATTTGTTAATAAAAAGAACTTGTGTCAAAAATAAAAACCGAAAAAAAAAGAAATTGAATCAAAGGAGGTCGTCTAACTATAAAATGTATGTCTCTCTGGCCGGAGCATGCTACACACGTACTCATAACAGACCATCACAAGTTTCGTTGCGCTTATATAACTTGAGTTAAGCTTTTCGATTAACATTTTATTTGGGGTCCAAGGTTCAAGTCAACGCAATTGGAAAAAAAATATTAGGACAATAATTTTAATATGTTTTAGTAAGTATAGAATAAAATTTTGAGGGACTTAGGATAGGTGCTGCAATTACGTACGGCTCGCATTTATGTTAATCTTTCAACAGTGCATTATTGAAGGATGTGACACAAAATGTTATATTCAGTATACGAAGCATGATTGAAGTTTAAAAAAGTATTTTATTACTCGATTGAAATAGTAACTTTGTACAAAACAGCAATTTCCGGAAGTGTTTCTGCATTAGTTAATTTTGAATAAAAGTCATTCCGAAGACATATATAAAAAATTGTGAGTATTGGGTTAGACCAAAGGTCAAAACACAGCTTCGAAATACTATTTGAAATGCAAAAATAAGTGGTTTTTATACCGAATAAATTACTGCTGACGAGTATTGGTTTTTTTACGATAAGCCAAAACATCCCAAAGCAAGGTGAACTAGGTCCATTCAATTCAAAAAGCACGCAGGTTATGTTTTGCATGTGTTATGGTCGTAGCGTACTGCAGGCAGTAGTATGCTACCCGACGGCTAACAGCAGCACACAGCGTGGACCACACGTCGAACGTGCTGCTGACGAGACTCGAGCGGACGATTGAAGTCGGACTGGTACAAGTACCCGAGCGAACGAGAAAAAAGGAGAAGAAGAAAAGAAAAAAGACGGGACAGCAAGGAAAAGCTGGAGATTCTGAAATTTTTTTTTTAAATCATGGGATAGGGAAGTTTCGCAAAGTATATTGGTATAAAAAAAAATCCGGGTGTAATTATAGATTGTAAAAAAAAAAAAAAACAAAACATGGTTGAAAAAGTCACAGGGCACTCCAGGCGCCTCAGAGATCCTGAAAAATTTATAACATCCTTCAGATTACCCTGCATCCAGCTATCAATCCAGTCACCGGCACTACCTGCAAATTGCATCAAAATATCCATCGCAATTAAATAAAGCTACATATTCGCCCATATTCGAGGATAAATTGTGTTCATTTGTGAGGTTAGAACACCATCCAGTCACAAACTCGAAAACGTTAAAACATCCAGTCACCTGGTCAACACCGATTCATTTCAAGTCCAAACCGCCGAGGCAACCATAATACTTAGGGGACAGTTAAATATCATTATTTATTCAAAAGCAATCAGTGTAGGAACATTCAGCTGATATTAGTCGATATAATACATGGCCTAAGGGCTGATGTGATAACATTTTCTTTTCAAATCTAGGGCAAAGTGAACCACCAACGAACAACAAATACGCGTAAGTTGATGTCTAAATTTTATTCATTGATTTTCATATTTAAATTATGATTGAATAGCGAGAGGTCAGTCATACGTTTTGATGAATCATCATTATATTTAAATAATGCTTGCATGGATCATGTAAGTCATACATTTTCCTCAATAGTATACAGCTACAATTGAATTTTGATTAAATAAGCCACGTATTATGTCGATAGAATACCAGTATGGTTGCATTATAAGTAAATAAGTCATAGATTTTGATGGCATACCATGATATATCGATTTTGTTTAAATGAGCTATATATATTATTTAAATGGTATACAACTAAAATTGAATTTTGATTAAATAAACCACGTATCATGTCGATAGAATACCAGTACGGTTGCATCATAAGTAAATAAGTCATATATTTCGATAGCGTACCAGGGTATGTAATTTCGCTTGAATGAAGTATATATTATTTAGATAGTATACAACTAGGGTTGTATTATGATTAAGCAAGCCACATACTCTGATATTTTTATTGATTACACTTATTCTCGGATTATCAGTAATTAACAACGAGAGTTATAATTTTTGGATAGTTTGGCATTACGTTTAAAATGACAAATAGTTTTAATAATGTAATCAATTAGGTTAGTATTCTTAGGGACTTGAAGGTCTTAGTTGCATCACTTAAGTATGATCAGTGCGCTGAATGTCCCCGGTAAAGAAAAAAAATACATTTACGATTATTGTATGTAGCTATCAGTGCCACTTCTGAAATATAAGCAACTGTTATAACGTAATGAGGTGCTGAAATTTATTTCCTCCTTCACTCACCTGGAGCCCTCTGAGTATGGAGGTTGACTAGGTCCGCTACTCCCCTCTTCACAGGTGATCAACCGGGATACTGTACCATATCGCCCACAGTATCGCAGGGTGGTTGGGACAATTGCGCTGGAAGCATAACATCTGCGCTTCCAATGGAGTAAGTGGTAAGTAGTGTAAAGGTTCCTTCCGGACTGCGTGCATGTAACGGCCTTTGACTTGTAGGCGCGAGAAATTTTGTATATGGCTGGTGGCAGCGGCAGGTCTTCGTGGAAACTCCCCACACTCTCTGCCAATAGCCGAGGCGAGCTAGCGTGCCGCCCTTCCGTCAACGCTGTCCACCGAGTGATCTGTCAGCTCATGCTGGCAGTCTGCACTTCACGTCCAAATACACCACTCTCAACATACTCCCATAACAAATTAGGGACCTTTACACTTGTAGGCATGAAAAGTTTTGTATATGGCTGGTGGCAGCAGAAGGTCTTCCTGGAACCTCCCCACACTCTCCGCCAATAGCCGAGGCGAGCTAACGTGCCGCCCTGCAGTCAATGCTGTCCACCGAGTGATCTGTCAAATCATACTCATTGCTTGACCTGCGAACAATTATTTAGAATATTCAGACCGGGCCTTACCCTACCCGCCATATTAACCCTATTTTTTCATCAGATTTACAATTGTTCCATCCATGTTTGAATCGCTTTAAAGGAACCAGACAACGTCATTTAGGGAATACGTTTTCTGCCAGAAATATGGGGGAAGGTTGTAAATTCAGATCGGGTATATATCGAATAAAGGAAAAATATTTTTTATGTTCTCAATCAAAGTGTTTTTTAAAACAAAAAAACCACGGAACTTATATATATTCCAAGTTCGTCATACAAAAAGTCTGTAGATAGAAATAATGTTAATTTTGCAGCAATATAGAAATTTACGATAAAAAAGCATCGTAAGACAATTTGTGTCATATACCTACGATACGTCAATTTCAAGAAGAGCTTAAACAAATTGAATTTATAATCAGAAAATTATCTAAAAAATTGCGTTATAACTCAATGCATACTTTATCAAAGGAAAATGAGAAAATCGTGATTAAATCCTTTATACACCCTCTGTTCATCCCAACAAATACAAATAATTTCGTTATACATTCAAATCATAGTTAGACTACCCTTTGAGTTATATATTTCCTTGTCATTCATTAGTAAAACATTTCCATCAATTTGAATTCCCCCTGATGAAAGTTACCAGCGTTAATCATATAATGTCAATTTTGCAACACCTCTTTTAGCTCGTTGAAATTAACGATGGGTCTGCCCTGTACAAAATCAGTTTGTTGAATGTGCATTAATTGAATTGTTTGTGACAAGCGGGTGCGCGAAATTAAGTTACTGTAAGCCATGTCACAAAACATTCTTGAAGCATTGTTCAACATTCATTATTTCCAGGTTAAATGCACTTTAGCTGTCAGCATAAATTTCTATGTCGATTTTGATACATAGTTTCTTCTGACACGGTGAATTAATGTAAAATTTAATTAAATTTTGAAATTGTTTCATTCGTTATAAATTTTAGGTAGGAAACTTTTATTTCCATACAAATCAATTTTGGGTATTCAGTTTATATTTAGCTCACTTATATTTGATTTTTTGTTTCTATAAAGCTATTAAAAAAAAAATTGTTATAGCAGAAGAAATTTTTTTGAATTTTGTTCTGAAAAATTCTGTTTACTAAAATCATTAAATTTAGTGTAAATATTTGTATAGTTCTGGATAAAATAATCACGTTGTGAAAATAGTTCTTGTTTTAATTGAACCGAGCACCCGTAATCTAAAATTTCCCCCATTCAATCTTTTGTATAAGTCGTAGTAGAAACACGAGTGAATATTTCGATTTTTAACAGTTAAAAAATTTTGAATCTGTTTATCGAGTATTCGACAAATGAAGTTAAATGCTTTTTACGGCAAAGCTTTAATTTACTTTTCGAACATGAAAGTTTTGACTACAGCGTTATTATGGTAATAATAATATTTTCTTAAGAAAACCTCTCGTCAAATTCTACCGACTGACCGCAAAGAGCACAGAGGAAGTAGTTCATAGATTAGACAAAAAAATACATAAACAAGAGAAACGAAACTTTTCCGAACTGATGCTTTATAGCTACACGACGTTTCAAGCAAAGATTAACTATTAAGAAGATAGGACACAGTCTCTTGATTGCCGACTGTTTTACTTTTAAAATGTAAACGGCAAAAAGAAAACAAAATTCAACTTTCTTTAAAACTTTTACGAATAAAGACAAAAAATGTAAAAGCGCAGATTACATGCAATGAAACAGAAAGGCAAATAATTTATTTTTGTAAATAAATGAGAAAGGGCGAAGTTTTCAGATTTAATCTCATAAAATGCTCCCGCGCTTTTGTGAAAACACGTTTTTCTGAAATATTGAGAGTTTGGTCGCATGTTGTTGCTGTAATCCCAAGATTATTTTAACAGCTCGTGCTTCTGTTAAAATTCGTGGTGCTCTGAATACATTAAGAGAGTGTAAGCAAAGAACTTCTAACAGTCTATCAGTCTAATATCTAAGTTATATGTTCTTTTGTATAATTTCTTTTATTCCCTTCATGCAAAAGACTAAAGTATATGACATATATTTCTTTCTTTCTTGAAAAGACGAAAAGTATTTCAGTTTTGTTCTTCTGTGTCTTAACTTGTGCAAACAAGGGGGTTACACGAGACAGTACAGCTTGCAGGCAAGCCTCCCTTTCAACGCGATTTTAACTTTTGACAGCTGAAGGCAGTTCGGTTACATGAAAGTTAATTTTAAAATGGCATTGAGATGTAAAATCTTGCGTATATTGGAAAATTATAGTAATAAGGGAAGCAGGGGAATAATATAAACCCAAGAGAAAATGAACAGGAAGGTGTTGATAAATGATGTAATGAAATGATCCCGGAAAATCTAATTTTTCCAGTACACATGTATCAATTTCTCTTAAGCATATTTTTCCGCCATCTTGAAAACTGTATAATGTTAAATTACTGGCATGATTTTTCATCATGCAAGTTCGCTGAAAGCTGAGTTGCCGGCATGGCAGCAGGGATTACATGTGTAAGAAGTATGGCAGTGCAAGTTGCATGGAAGTTGTAATGACTCGTGTAACGCCCGAATTACTTAAACTTTGGTTCCAAGTATCCTACGCAGCATCTTAAACTCTCACACTACCACAGCCACTCTGACCTTACCTACAATTTTAGACAGTCAGCTTATAGCAATCAATGTTGTGTCCCAGGTATTCATGACACGAATCGAATCACAACCATAAGATAAGCACATCAATACATAGCCGTATGTAATATATCGATGTGTTACAACTGTGACCCTGAAAAGTAAAATTTATTTAACTTAAAAATCCATTCAAATTTCATATGCATTTAAAAATGCATTTACAGACTGAAACAAAATGCAATTTAGCGTAAATTGCATTTTGTTATTAGATGAATATTCCGTTCTCACGGCATGTATACTTACATGCAGTACAATATATATAACCTCAATTCCACCAAAGTACCTGCATGTTCATACATACAGTTTTAATTTAAATTCATCAAATCTAATTGTATGTACATGCATGCATACATAGAATTATTCCGTTAACTTAAAATAATTACCCCGACAACACACAACTGCATATCGGATTTCATTTTCTCATTGATGCATACACCATGCACTTGAACATTTTTTTTGAACTTCCTCACGTACAATTTCCAACGTGTTTTGGGAAAGTAATAGTGGTAATAAGAATAAAAAAGCTTTCTCAAGTTTTTCATGGGTACCTGCGGGCAGCAAGCCGAATCCTAGGAGAGTCTGAGATATCAGCCGACGAGTTACCTCGCAAATATTTTTTTTTAATCTCTATATTAAAAATATTGTGTATTACTAAGTAAAAGTAATTCTATAATTTTTTCCTTATTTTTGTAAAATCGTTGAGAAATTCGTAAAGTTGCTTATTAAAAATATTGTGTATTACTAAGTAAAAGTAATTCTATAATCTTTTCATTATTTTTGTAAATTCGTCGAGAGATTCGTAAATTTGTATATTAACCCATTAACGCCCAATGGCAATATTTCCTGCCAAGATCATAACCAGTAAATTTGATTCTTTGTGTGACGCATAATATACAATTCTTGGAAACGGTTGTTGTTTTTGCTTTTCCTGAAATCTTTTTCTTTGAGTATAGAAGTTTTTAGGTCGGAGAAATCAATAGTTGCTCATAAATAGTGCAGAGAAGTGACAGTGAGTTTTAAGGTGACGCAATCCCTGGTACAAAAATGAGTCAACCGAGGTAAGTTACATTATTTTTTAACTAAAAGGATAAGCTGGTTAATTGTTAATACAGAAAAGGTTTATAGTTATAATGTTATTAACTTCTTTTTAAATTTTCTTTATTTTTCGACACATTTTTTGCCTGTTTTATCGGAGTGGCAGTATTATCCTGCCAATGGGAATTGATGTAGTAGAAAATTCGATGTTGTTTGATACTGAGTATTTCATAAGTAATTTTACATGTTATAGGTTATCATTACATGATATATACGTTATATTACTGCGGAAGTGACAATTTTCCCCCCAACATGAACGACCAGATGCTGATACCGATGTTGATAGTGACCTCAGCGATGATGAGGTTGAAAACAACACCGCGCATTTACCTATGAGATTGCTTCAGGGTGAGGGTGAACTCACAATTGATGGAAACTTAGATCAGGAAGGATCCAAGAGCACACTTGTTTAACACTCTGAGACGGATGTCTAAATCAAGAAAGCGCACTGTTTCGAAGCCAAAAACGGCTAAAACATGCATACAAAAACTTGCTGATAAGTTTGAGTTGAAATGGAGTAAATCCAATGAAAATACGTAGAGAATCTCAATTCCTATTATTTTTCACATACAAATTTTATTTTATTTCAAGGATCGGTACTAACGTCGCGAGTTTTCAAAAGGGTTATCATCCGAACCAAGAAGACTGGCTTAGGGAAACTTTAAAGTCTCCTCTGGTTTTTTTTCTTTGATGTTTCCTCCTAGACTCTTTGAGCTTATTCTAGAGCAGAGCCAAATATACTTCTTCGCTTTCGTTAGAAAATATACATTGTTTTTTGGGAATTCTGCTTTTATCTGGGTATAACAAACTACCGAATTGGCGGATGTATTGGAGAATATCACCAGATACTTATAATAGTCTCGTGTCTGAATCAATGAGCCGAAACGCATTTGATGATATTACGAGAAGACTTCATTTAGCTGATTATCAAGTCGCCACCAATGATCGGTATTATAAAGTGCATCCCATGTTTGACATACTAAATGAGCAGTTTAAAATGTTATTCCAGATCAGTACCTTACTGAGGATGAGAGCATGGTACCGTATTATGGAAAGCATGGCACGAAGCTGTTTATACGGGGAAAAGCGGTTCGATTTGGTTTTAAATTGTGGTCGTTATGTTTTGCAACGGGATATATGTTGCATCCAGAGCCATATTGTGGTCTAGCGCTCAATTAGATACCACGGGAAAAATACAAGGTTTCGATGTTGTAACAAGTCTTATAAAGAAGGCAAATATCAGTCCGGGATCCCATACATCTTTTGACAGCTTATTTACATCTTTAGATTTGCTTTCTTACCTCTCAGAGAAGGTAATTGCAGGAACGGGAACTGTGAGAGAGAATAGAACGAACGGAGCTCCTTTTTCAAACAAAAAGGTTTTCATGAAAAACCACAGAGCTATATGGAAAAGGTCTGTATTGATGATATAGTTATAGTTCGTTGGAATGGCTTGTTATCAGTCACTGTTGCCTCAAATTGCATGAAAACTGGACCTCTTATGACAGTTAAAAGATGGAGTTCGGCGACAAAACGCTTTATAGAATTACAACAACCGCAGACTATTGCTTCATATAATAAGCGGATGGGAGGAGTCGATTTATTTGATCAGCTCGTTTCTAACTACCGTGTACGTATCCTCCCAAAAAATGGTGGTACCCACTCTTTGCTTGGGGTGTGAATGCGAGTGTAGTAAACGCATGGCTGTTATACAGGAAACTGAACGAAAACATGCCGTGGGTTAATTTCCAGAAGCAATTCGCGTTACAACTGCTAACAGTCTATGGAAACAACGAATAAGACTCACATCAAGGCTTCAAATATTGGGACCATCACAATCTGCAATTAGATACGACAGGATGGACCATTGGATTGTGAAGGGAAATCTTCCTAATTCGCGTTGTAAAAATTGCACCGTATACCTACGTATGTCGAAAATACAACATTCCATTACATGCAGAGTGTCATCTTCCATACCATGTCCACTAATACTCTGGTATTGTTTTTAAAATCAGTTAAGTAGATTTTAAGTGAATTTATTATTATATTTTGGATTTAATAAATTTTATTTTCGTTTATACTAATGTTGGTTTATTTTTATATATTAACTCATGAGAACTCCCATTGGCAGGATAATCTGCCAGCCCAAAAAACAAGTTTTAGTTATCATACGGAAATATTAATTTTTTTAATAATGTAAGAGTGCCTCAGGTAATTACTTCTCAATATTTCACTATAATTAGGGGAAATAAATTAACTGGGCATTCATGGGTTAAAAATATTTTGAAGTACTGCGTAAGAAGAATTCTACATTCAATCGTTTTTGTAAATATGAATCTTATAAAAAAAAAAAAAAACAAAAAAAAAATAATTAAAAAGAAATTTTATTGAGAACTGAACAGTGAAGCGTCGTTTTTATTGTTTACTTTGGAATACCAGACCTCCTTCGCCTAGCGCTTCTTCCTGTATGTGATAGGAAGCACGAGAGAAGTCAGGTGAAATGCTGAAATTATACTAGAATGTTTCTTTTCCGCAAATACGTGCAAAAATAGTGAAAAATGGCAAAGGAAACAATAATATCAAATGAGTGTTCAAAATATTTCTTTGCTTACGTTTTTGCTTTCCCAACATTTTTGTTGTTGTTCAATGTGTCAATGGCAGTTCACAGTTTTGGTTTATTTTAAACAATTACGCCTAACCGCCCTCAAAAATATTTCAGATATACTACTTCCATGAGAATAACGCATACATAAACTTTTTTTTTCCCTGGCGGGAATCGAACCTACACTTATTAGAATCGGTCCAGATAGAGAATAGAAGAATTTTATATACATAAACACAATTCTACCGCCTACTGTGAAATGCCGCAATTTTTCGGGCTTATTGCGCTTCCTTTAGTTATATGATCTACATAAGTACTCATCCAATTTAGAGCTTTTAAGTCATCTGCAGTTTAAGTCATCGGCAGTTCCTTTTACCTAGTATACGTTTGCAGAGGGAAAATCTTACGCTTTCCCTCCCTTTTATTTAAAGAAGGCTGGTAAGTACAAGCAAAATATATTGCTTCCAATTGTTGAACCTTTCTCGGTAAAACAGGAGAACCGGTGTTCGTCTAGAACTCTGGAACATGAACCAGTTCCATGATGTGATACTGACCTACATAATACACGTATGTATTTAGAATTGTGCTTTTATTATAACAATTAGTGTCACAACAATACTCTGCCAGATATTTTTGGGTACAAAATCTCTATCTCCTCGACAATAGCCACATGAGGCAATTTTTAAAACAATGTCCACTGTACGTCCGTTTTTATATTATTTTATCGTGACATTACTACTACTACTTGGAAAAAAAGCTTTCTTCTGAGCCAAAAATAGCAGAAAGTGATTCATGTTAAAAATATTCCTCATTTATTATGTTTGGGAAGTTATATCTACCGATTTCCAGCAATATAGCCCTAATAATTAATTTTAGAATAATTAATTCATATTTCAAGCAGGGGGGTACCGTTATAACAAGTAGCTCGACTTTATATAGTCGTATATAAAATCCACTGGAAATATTGTGAAAAGCCTGGTGTCATCTACATGTAGTTATCCTTTTTTCTCTTACATTTTGAAAGCTATTCATAATAAATTTTGCAAAGAGTACCCTCTCACAAAAAGTGTGGGTGAGAATAAAAAAAAACAATTATCAAGAGCAATAATGGTTCACCCACTTACATCCACAAAATTTTATTAAAATGGTTGATAGGTCTTGACCTATCCGAAGAAAATAGCTACCCCCACATTTTGGATGTGGATAATTGAAGAATTTGAAACATTTTTGTTAAGGCTGGTTAGAAGAATTTCTGCTGGTGGTCCTTTCTAGCTACAACTCAAAACAACATCAGGCAAACTTCAGATGCTGCGTAGATTTTTCGGAAATATAATAATAATAAGGATTATTCTTTATGAGATTCGGATCATCTTTTGTGGCCGGGGAATCATTTGCGATGATTTGTTTTATCTTATTAATAAATCGAAACTATTGATTTCGGGCACATTTGTAATAAGTCAAAATTAATACTTGGAGGACTCCATTACTTCCTTACTTATTTATTCACTTCAAGTTCATCAAAGACTGATTCGTCAGCGGTTAATAAGCTGAAAAGAAAAGAAAAACAGTCAACCAAAATCAAACGAATCTAAGGTACTTAACTTAAAGAAATCCAGGACAGTCGACTGGCATACCATTTCCTCCCACATAGAATTCGTACCAACGTACCTACTTACATATTTATATGCAAACAGCTGAAATATAGAGATAAACATGAATTAGATAAATTGAATTGATATCAAATACTTATAGAATAAGAAACACTAACTGAATTCGTAAGAAAAGATATATAAAATTTCCAATTTCCCCATACAAATGAACGTAAACAAAGTGTATGCAAAGCAACAACAACACTATAGGAAATGGATATTTTGTTAATCATTTGTTAAATTTCAATTTCCACCACTTGAAATTTAAAACTACCATTGCAATAGAGACATAGAGTACTTTAACTATGACAAAAATCTTTACGGCGAACAATTTAAAGGAAAATTACATGTAAGTTTTAAACTTTGACAGTTGTTGCAAGGGACATTAATTTACTCAAATGTCTAGTTTTCACCAGATTTAGGGACATATTCACCAAGCAAAATTAAAAAAAAATTCAATTAAAGCTATTCACCAACCACACTTACCGATTCGATTTAATGAAAATTTAATTTTAATTTAATTTTAAGTGAGGCCTCACCCACTCTTAAATAAATTTAATTTCGATATCAGCTGATTGAAGTGTCATGCAGTCAAATGTCATATTTTTAATAGCGCAGTTAAAAGTTTCAAGAAGCAATTGCTTAATATGGGCTATTTTTAATTAAAACGATTTGTACATATATTATAAAATATTTTTAATAATACATAAAACTTATCTATTTAAATAATACATAAAAACTTCTTTTTTTAATGTTTAATAACACAGTTTTATCAAAAGCAATGAGTCTTCGGTCTCGGCCTCTGAGCTGGTAACAACTATATTAAAACTAAAACTATTAATACTACCTCAAAGGAACGAACTAACTGAAAATATTCATAATTCACGGTTCTAATAATCTATAAATAAAAGTCTAGCATTTAAAAGTGAGAATATTTCTTTAAAAATGTGTTTCTTTTAACCATTGTAGTATTCTGAATAAAAACTAATATAAATCAATAGCTAAATTCAAAATAGCTGACTTAATAGAGAATACTGTGAAAGAAGTGTGAACAAGTCAAAATATTTTAAAGTTGGAATTAATTAATCCGTCACC
>CAWVNZ010002370.1:0-102626 GCA_963930735.1 Dioctria linearis | reverse complement strand
CAGTAAAAAATTATTTTTTGCAAAATTTACTGTAGAAAAGGCAATCCCTGGCGGATTTGAAATTTGCGACAGTAAAAAATATTTTTTTTGCAAAATTTACTATAGAAAAGGCAATCCCTGGCGTATTTAAAATTTGCGACAGTAAGAAATTATTTTTTGAATAATTTACTATAGAAAAGGCAATCCCTGGCGCAATTAAAATTTGCGACAGTAGAAAATTATTTTTTGAATAATTTACTATAGAAAAGGCAATCCCTGGCGTAATTAAAATTTGCGACAGTAAAAAATTATTTTTTGCAAAATTTACTATAGAAAAGGCAATCCCTGGCGTATTTAAAATTTGCGACAGTAGAAAATTATTTTTTGCAAAATTTACTACAGAAAAGGCAATCCCTGGCGTATTTAAAATTTTCGACAGTAAAAAATTATTTTTTGAATAATTTACTATAGAAAAGGCAATCCCTGGCGCAATTAAAATTTGCGACAGTAGAAAATTATTTTTTGAATAATTTACTATAGAAAAGGCAATCCCTGGCGTAATTAAAATTTGCGACAATAAAAAATTATTTTTTGCAAAATTTACTATCGAAAAGGCAATCCCTGGCGTATTTAAAATTTGCGACAGTAGAAAATTATTTTTTGAATAATTTACTATAGAAAAGGCAATCCCTGGCGTAATTAAAATTTGCGACAGTAAAAAATTATTTTTTTCAAAATTTACTATAGAAAAGGCAATCCCTGGCGTATTTAAAATTTGCGACAGTAAAAAATTATTTTTTGAATAATTTACTATAGAAAAGGCAATCCCTGGCGCAATTAAAATTTGCGACAGTAAAAAATTATTTTTTGAATAATTTACTATAGAAAAGGCAATCCCTGGCGTGATTAAAATTTGCGAAAGTAGAAAATTATTTTTTGAATAATTTAATATAGAAAAGGCAATCCCCTGGCGCAATTAAAATTTGCGACAGTAAAAAATTATTTTTTGAATAATTTACTATAGAAAAGGCAACCCTGGCGCACTTAAAATTTGCGACAGTAAAAAATTATTTTTTGAATAATTTACTATAGAAAAGGTAATCCCTGATGTAATTAAAATTTGCGACAGTAAAAAATTATTTTTTGAATAATTTACTATAGAAAAGGCAATCCCTGGCGTAGTTAAAATTTGCGACAGTAAAAAATTATTTTTTGAATAATTTACTATAGAAAAGGCAATCCCTGGCGCAATTAAAATTTGCGACAGTTGAAAATTATTTTTTGAATAATTTACTATAGAAAAGGTAATCCCTGGCTTAATTAAAATTTGCGACAGTAAAAAATTATTTTTTGAATAATTTACTATAGAAAAGGCAATCCCTGGCGTAGTTAAAATTTGCGACAGTAAAAAATTATTTTTTGAATAATTTACTATAGAAAAGGCAATCCCTGGCGCAATTAAAATTTGCGACAGTTGAAAATTATTTTTTGAATAATTTACTATAGAAAAGGCAATCCCTGGCGCAATTAAAATTTGCGACAGTAGAAAATTATTTTTTGAATAATTTACTATAGAAAAGGCAATCCCTGGCGTAATTAAAATTTGCGACAGTATAAAATTATTTTTTGAATAATTTACTATAGAAAAGGCAATCCCTGGCGTAATTAAAATTTGCGACAGTAGAAAATTATTTTTTGAATAATTTACTAGAGAAAAGGCAATCCCTGGCGCAATTAAAATTTGCGACAGTATAAAATTATTTTTTGAATAATTTACTATAGAAAAGGCAATCCCTGGCGTAATTAAAATTTGCGACAGTATAAAATTATTTTTTGAATAATTTACTATAGAAAAGGCAATCACTGGCGCAATTAAAATTTGCGACAGTATAAAATTATTTTTTGAATAATTTACTATAGAAAAGGCAATCCCTGGCGCAATTAAAATTTGCGACAGTAGAAAATTATTTTTTGAATAATTTACTATAGAAAAGGCAATCCCTGGCGTAATTAAAATTTGCGACAGTATAAAATTATTTTTTGAAAAATTTACTATAGAAAAGGCAATCCCTGGCGTAATTAAAATTTGCGACAGTATAAAATTATTTTTTGAATAATTTACTATAGAAAAGGCAATCCCTGGCGTAATTAAAATTTGCGACAGTAAAAAATTATTTTTTGAATAATTTACTATAGAAAAGGCAATCCCTGGCGTATTTAAAATTTGCGACAGTATAAAATTATTTTTTGAATAATTTACTATAGAAAAGGCAATCCCTGGCGTAATTAAAATTTGCGACAGTTGAAAATTATTTTTTGAATAATTTACTATAGAAAAGGCAATCCCTGGCGTAATAAAAATTTGCGACAGTATAAAATCATTTTTTGAATAATTTACTATAGAAAAGGCAATCCCTGGCGTAATTAAAATTTGCGACAGTTGAAAATTATTTTTTGAATAATTTACTATAGAAAAGGCAATCCCTGGGATATTTAAAATTTGCGACAGTAAAAAATTATTTTTTGAATAATTTACTATAGAAAAGGCAATCCCTGTCGTAATTAAAATTTGCGACAGTATAAAATTAATATTTGAAAAATTTACTATATAAAAGGCAATCCCTGGCGTAATTAAAATTTGCGACAGTAGAAAATTATTTTTTGAATAATTTACTGTAGAAAAGGCAATCCCTGGCGCAATTAAAACTTGCGATAGTAAAAAAATATTTTTTGAATAATTTAGTATAGAAAAGGCAATCCCTGGCGTAATTAAAACTTGCGACAGTTGAAAATTATTCTTTGAATAATTTACTATAGAAAAGGCAATCCATGGCGCAATTAAAATTTGCGACAGTAAAAAATTATTTTTTGAATAATTTACTATATAAAAGTCAATCCCTGGCGTAATTAAAATTTGCGACAGTATAAAATTATTTTTTGAATAATTTACTATAGAAAAGGCAATCCCTGGCGTAATTAAAATTTGCGACAGTACAAAATTAATTTTTGAACAATTTACTATATAAAAGGCAATCCCTGGCGTAATTAAAATTTGCGACAGTAGAAAATTATTTTTTGAATAATTTACTATAGAAAAGGCAATCCCTGGCGCAATTAAAATTTGCGACAGTAAAAAATTATTTTTTGAATAATTTACTATAGAAAAGGCAATCCCTGGCGTAATTAAAATTTGCGACAGTAGAAAATTATTTTTTGAATAATTTACTATAGAAAAGGCAATCCCTGGCGTAATTAAAATTTGCGACAGTAAAAAATTATTTTTTGAATAATTTACTATAGAAAAGGCAATCCCTGGCGTAATTAAAATTTGCGACAGTAGAAAATTATTTTTTGAATAATTTACTATAGAAAAGGAAATCCCTGGCGTAATTAAAATTTGCGACAGTAGAAAATTATTTTTTGAATAATTTACTATAGAAAAGGCAATCCCTGGCGTAATTAAAATTTGCGACAGTAAAAAATTATTTTTTGAATAATTTATTATGGAAAAGGCAATCCCTGGGATATTTAAAATTTGCGACAGTAAAAAATAATTTTTTGAATAATTTACTATAGAAAAGGCAATCCCTGGCGTAATTAAAATTTGCGACAGTAGAAAATTATTTTTTGTATAATTTACTATAGAAAAGGCAATCCCTGGCGTATTTAAAATTTGCGACAGTATAAAATTAATTTTTGAAAAATTTACTATATAAAAGTCAATCCCTGGCGTAATTAAAATTTGCGACAGTAGAAAATTATTTTTTGAATAATTTACTGTAGAAAGGCAATCCCTGCCGCAATTAAAACTTGCGATAGTAAAAAATTATTTTTTGAATAATTTACTATAGAAAAGGCAATCCCTGGCGCACTTAAATTTTGCGACAGTAAAAAATTATATTTTGAATAATTTACTATAGAAAAGGCAATCCCTGGCGTAATTAAAATTTGCGACAGTAGAAAATTATTTTTTGAATAATTTACTATAGAAAACGCAATCCCTGGCGCAATTAAAATTTGCGACAGTAAAAAATTATTTTTTGAATAATTTACTATAGAAAAGGCAATCCCTGGCGTAATTAAAATTTGCGACAGTAAAAAATTATTTTTTGAATAATTTACTATAGAAAAGGCAATCCCTGGCGCACTTAAAATTTGCGACAGTAAAAAATTATTTTTTGAATAATTTACTATAGAAAAGGCAATCCCTGGCCTAATTAAAATTTGAGACAGTAAAAAATTATTTTTTTAAAATAATTTACTATAGAAAAGGAAATCCCTGGCGCAATTAAAATTTGCGACAGTAGAAAATTATTTTTTGAATAATTTACTATAGAAAAGGCAATCCCTGGCGTAATTAAAATTTGCGACAGTAAAAATTATTTTTTGAATAATTTACTATAGAAAAGGCAATCCCTGGGATATTTAAAATTTGCGACAGTAAAAAAATATTTTTTGAATAATTTACTATAGAAAAGGCAATCCCTGGCGTAATTAAAATTTGCGACAGTAAAAAATTATTTTTTGAATAATTTACTATAGAAAAGGCAATCCCTGGCGTATTTAAAATTTGCGACAGTATAAAATTAATTTTTGAAAAATTTACTATATAAAAGTCAATCCCTGGCGTAATTAAAATTTGCGACAGTAGAAAATTATTTTTTGAATAATTTACTGTAGAAAAGGCAATCCCTGGCGCAATTAAAACTTGCGATAGTAAAAAATTATTTTTTGCAAAATTTACTATAGAAAAGGCAATCCCTGGCGCACTTAAATTTTGCGACAGTAAAAAATTATATTTTGAATAATTTACTATAGAAAAGGCAATCCCTGGCGTAATTAAAATTTGCGACAGTAGAAAATTATTTTTTGAATAATTTATTATAGAAAACGCAATCCCTGGCGTAATTAAAATTTGCGACAGTAAAAAATTATTTTTTGAATAATTTACTATATAAAAGTCAATCCCTGGCGTAATTAAAATTTGCGACAGTATAAAATTATTTTTTGAATAATTTACTATAGAAAAGGCAATCCCTGGCGTAATTAAAATTTGCGACAGTACAAAATTAATTTTTGAACAATTTACTATATAAAAGGCAATCCCTGGCGTAATTAAAATTTGCGACAGTAGAAAATTATTTTTTGAATAATTTACTGTAGAAAAGGCAATCCCTGCCGCAATTAAAACTTGCGATAGTAAAAAATTATTTTTTGAATAATTTACTATAGAAAAGGCAATCCCTGGCGCACTTAAATTTTGCGACAGTAAAAAATTATATTTTGAATAATTTACTATAGAAAAGGCAATCCCTGGCGTAATTAAAATTTGCGACAGTAGAAAATTATTTTTTGAATAATTTACTATAGAAAACGCAATCCCTGGCGCAATTAAAATTTGCGACAGTAAAAAATTATTTTTTGAATAATTTACTATAGAAAAGGCAATCCCTGGCGTAATTAAAATTTGCGACAGTAAAAAATTATTTTTTGAATAATTTACTATAGAAAAGGCAATCCCTGGCGCACTTAAAATTTGCGACAGTAAAAAATTATTTTTTGAATAATTTACTATAGAAAAGGCAATCCCTGGCCTAATTAAAATTTGAGACAGTAAAAAATTATTTTTTTAAAATAATTTACTATAGAAAAGGAAATCCCTGGCGCAATTAAAATTTGCGACAGTAGAAAATTATTTTTTGAATAATTTACTATAGAAAAGGCAATCCCTGGCGTAATTAAAATTTGCGACAGTAAAAATTATTTTTTGAATAATTTACTATAGAAAAGGCAATCCCTGGGATATTTAAAATTTGCGACAGTAAAAAATTATTTTTTGAATAATTTACTATAGAAAAGGCAATCCCTGGCGTAATTAAAATTTGCGACAGTAAAAAATTATTTTTTGAATAATTTACTATAGAAAAGGCAATCCCTGGCGTATTTAAAATTTGCGACAGTATAAAATTAATTTTTGAAAAATTTACTATATAAAAGTCAATCCCTGGCGTAATTAAAATTTGCGACAGTAGAAAATTATTTTTTGAATAATTTACTGTAGAAAAGGCAATCCCTGGCGCAATTAAAACTTGCGATAGTAAAAAATTATTTTTTGCAAAATTTACTATAGAAAAGGCAATCCCTGGCGCACTTAAATTTTGCGACAGTAAAAAATTATATTTTGAATAATTTACTATAGAAAAGGCAATCCCTGGCGTAATTAAAATTTGCGACAGTAGAAAATTATTTTTTGAATAATTTATTATAGAAAACGCAATCCCTGGCGTAATTAAAATTTGCGACAGTAAAAAATTATTTTTTGAATAATTTACTATAGAAAAGGCAATCCCTGGCGTAATTAAAATTTGCGACAGTAAAAAATTATTTTTTGAATAATTTACTATAGAAAAGGCAATCCCTGGCGCACTTAAAATTTGCGACAGTAAAAAATTATTTTTTGAATAATTTACTATAGAAAAGGCAATCCCTGGCCTAATTAAAATTTGCGACAGTAGAAAATTATTTTTTGCATAATTTACTATAGAAAAGGCAATCCCTGGCGCAATTAAAATTTGCGACAGTATAAAATTATTTTTTGAATAATTTACTATAGAAAAGGCAATCCCTGGCGTAATTAAAATTTGCGACAGTTGAAAATTATTTTTTGAATAATTTAGTATAGAAAAGGCAATCCCTGGCGTAATTAAAATTTGCGACAGTTGAAAATTATTTTTTGAATAATTTACTGTAGAAAAGGCAACCCTGGCGCAATTAAAACTTGCGATAGTAAAAAATTATTTTTTGAATAATTTACTATAGAAAAGGCAATCCCTGGCGCACTTAAAATTTGCGACAGTAGAAAATTATTTTTTGAATAATTTACTATAGAAAAGGCAATCCCTGGCGCACTTAAAATTTGCGACAGTAGAAAATTATTTTTTGAATAATTTACTATAGAAAACGCAATCCCTGGCGCAATTAAAATTTGCGACAGTAGAAAATTATTTTTTGCAAAATTTACTATAGAAAAGGCAATCCCTGGCGCAATTAAAATTTGCGACAGTAAAAAATTATTTTTTGAATAATTTACTATAGAAAAGGCAATCCCTGGCGTAATTAAAATTTTCGACAGTAGAAAATTATTTTTTGAATAATTTACTATAGAAAAGGCAATCCCTGGCGTAATTAAAATTTGCGACAGTAGAAAATTATTTTTTGAATAATTTACTATAGAAAAGGCAATCCCTGGCGTATTTAAAATTTGCGACAGTATAAAATTAATTTTTGAAAAATTTACTATATAAAAGTCAATCCCTGGCGTAATTAAAATTTGCGACAGTAGAAAATTATTTTTTGAAGAATTTACTGTAGAAAAGGCAATCCCTGGCGCAATTAAAACTTGCGATAGTAAAAAATTATTTTTTGAATAATTTACTATAGAAAAGGCAATCCCTGGCGTAATTAAAATTTGCGACAGTAAAAAATTATTTTTTGCAAAATTTACTATAGAAAAGGCAATCCCTGGCGCACTTAAATTTTGCGACAGTAAAAAATTATATTTTGAATAATTTACTATAGAAAAGGCAATCCCTGGCGTAATTAAAATTTGCGACAGTAGAAAATTATTTTTTGAATAATTTACTATAGAAAACGCAATCCCTGGCGCAATTAAAATTTGCGACAGTAAAAAATTATTTTTTGAATAATTTACTATAGAAAAGGCAATCCCTGGCGTAATTAAAATTTGCGACAGTAAAAAATTATTTTTTGAATAATTTACTATAGAAAAGGCAATCCCTGGCGCACTTAAAATTTGCGACAGTAAAACATTATTTTTTGAATAATTTACTATAGAAATGGCAATCCCTGGCCTAATTAAAATTTGCGACAGTAGAAAATTATTTTTTGAATAATTTACTATAGAAAAGGCAATCCCTGGCGCAATTAAAATTTGCGACAGTATAAAATTATTTTTTGAATAATTTACTATAGAAAAGGCAATCCCTGGCGTAATTAAAATTTGCGACAGTATAAAATAATTTTTTGAATAATTTACTATAGAAAAGGCAATCCCTGGCGCACTTAAAATTTGCGACAGTAGAAAATTATTTTTTGAATAATTTACTATAGAAAAGGCAATCCCTGGCGCAATTAAAATTTGCGACAGTAGAAAATTATTTTTTGAATAATTTACTATAGAAATCGCAATCCCTGGCGTAATTAAAATTTGCGACAGTAAAAAATTATTTTTTGAATAATTTACTATAGAAAAGGCAATCCCTGGCGTAATTAAAATTTGCGACAGTAGAAAATTATTTTTTTATAATTTACTATAGAAAAGGCAATCCCTGGCGGATTTGAAATTTGCGACAGTAAAAAATTATTTTTTGAATAATTTGCTATAGAAAAGGCAATCCCTGGCGTAATTAAAATTTGCGACAGTAGAAAATTATTTTTTGAATAATTTACTATAGAAAAGGCAATCCCTGGGATATTTAAAATTTGCGACAGTAAAAAATTATTTTTTGAATAATTTACTGTAGAAAAGGCAATCCCTGGCGTAATTAAAATTTGCGACAGTAGAAAATTATTTTTTGCAAAATTTACTATAGAAAAGGCAATCCCTGGCGCAATTAAAATTTGCGACAGTAAAAAATTATTTTTTGAATAATTTACTATAGAAAAGGCAATCCCTGGCGTAATTAAAATTTGCGACAGTAAAAAATTATTTTTTGAATAATTTACTGTAGAAAAGGCAATCCCTGGCGTAATTAAAATTTGCGACAGTAGAAAATTATTTTTTGAAAAATTTACTATAGAAAAGGCAATCCCTGGCGCAATTAAAATTTGCGACAGTAGAAAATTATTTTTTGAATAATTTACTATAGAAAAGGCAATCCCTGGCGCAATTAAAATTTGCGACAGTAGAAAATTATTTTTTGAATAATTTACTATAGAAAAGGCAATCCCTGGCGCAATTAAAATTTGCGACAGAAAAAAATTATTTTTTGAATAATTTACTATAGAAAATGCAATCCCTGGCGTATTTAAAATTTGCGACAGTATAAAATTAATTTTTGAAAAATTTACTGTAGAAAAGGCAATCCCTGGCGCAATTAAAATTTGCGACAATAGAAAATTATTTTTTGAAAAATTTACTGTAGAAAAGGCAATCCCTGGCGCAATTAAAATTTGCGACAGTAGAAAATTATTTTTTGAATAATTTACTGTAGAAAAGGCAATCCCTGGCGCAATTAAAATTTGCGACAGTAGAAAATTATTTTTTGAAAAATTTACTGTAGAAAAGGCAATCCCTGGCGCAATTAAAATTTGCGACAGTAGAAAATTATTTTTTGAATAATTTACTATAGAAAAGGCAATCCCTGGCGCACTTAAAATTTGCGACAGTAGAAAATTATTTTTTGCAAAATTTACTATAGAAAAGGCAATGCCTGGCGTAATTAAAATTTGCGACAGTAGAAAATTATTTTTTGAAAAATTTACTATAGAAAAGGCAATCCCTGGCGCAATTAAAATTTGCGACAGTAGAAAATTATTTTTTGAATAATTTACTATAGAAAAGGCAATCCCTGGCGCAATTAAAATTTGCGACAGTAGAAAATTATTTTTTGAATAATTTACTATAGAAAAGGCAATCCCTGGCGCAATTAAAATTTGCGACAGAAAAAAATTATTTTTTGAATAATTTACTATAGAAAATGCAATCCCTGGCGTATTTAAAATTTGCGACAGTATAAAATTAATTTTTGAAAAATTTACTGTAGAAAAGGCAATCCCTGGCGCAATTAAAATTTGCGACAATAGAAAATTATTTTTTGAAAAATTTACTGTAGAAAAGGCAATCCCTGGCGCAATTAAAATTTGCGACAGTAGAAAATTATTTTTTGAATAATTTACTGTAGAAAAGGCAATCCCTGGCGCAATTAAAATTTGCGACAGTAGAAAATTATTTTTTGAAAAATTTACTGTAGAAAAGGCAATCCCTGGCGCAAATAAAATTTGCGACAGTAGAAAATTATTTTTTGAATAATTTACTATAGAAAAGGCAATCCCTGGCGCACTTAAAATTTGCGACAGTAGAAAATTATTTTTTGCAAAATTTACTATAGAAAAGGCAATGCCTGGCGCAATTAATATTTGCGACATTAAAAAATTATTTTTTGAATAATTTACTATAGAAAAGGCAATCCCTGGCGTAATTAAAATTTGCGACAGTATAAAATTATTTTTTGAATAATTTACTATAGAAAAGGCAATCCCTGGCGCAATTAAAATTTGCGACAGTTAAAAATTATTTTGTGAGAAATTTACTATAGAAAAGCCAATCCCTGGGATATTTAAAATTTTCGACAGTAGAAAATTATTTTTTGAATAATTTACTATAGAAAAGGCAATCCCTGGCGTAATTAAAATTTGCGACAGTAAAAAATTATTTTTTGAATAATTTACTATAGAAAAGGCAATCCCTGGCGCACTTAAAATTTGCGACAGTAAAAAATTATTTTTTGAATAATTTACTATAGAAAAGGCAATCCCTGGCGTATTTAAAATTTGCGACAGTATAAAATTAATTTTTGAAAAATTTACTATAGAAAAGGCAATCCCTGGCGCAATAAAAATTTGCGACAGTAGGAAATTATTTTTTGAATAATTTACTATAGAAAAGGCAATCCCTGGCGTAATTAAAATTTGCGACAGTAAAAAATTATTTTTTGAATAATTTACTATAGAAAAGGCAATCCCTGGCGTAATTAAAATTTGCGACAGTAGAAAATTATTTTTTGAATAATTTACTATAGAAAAGGCAATCCCTGGCGGATTTGAAATTTGCGACAGTAGAAAATTATTTTTTGAATAATTTACTATAGAAAAGGCAATCCCTGGCGGATTTGAAATTTGCGACAGTAAAAAATTATTTTTTGAATAATTTACTATAGAAAAGGCAATCCCTGGCGTAATTAAAATTTTCGACAGTATAAAATTATTTTTTGAATAATTTACTATAGAAAAGGCAATCCCTGGCGTAATTAAAATTTGCGAAATTGTAAAATTATTTTTTGAATAATTTACTATAGAAAAGGCATTCCCTGGCGCACTTAAAATTTGCGACAGTAGAAAATTATTTTTTGAATAATTTACTATAGAAAAGGCAGTCCCTGGCGCAATAAAAATTTGCGACAGTAGGAAATTATTTTTTGAATAATTTACTATAGAAAAGGCAATCCCTGGCGTAATTAAAATTTGCGACAGTAAAAAATTATTTTTTGAATAATTTACTATAGAAAAGGCAATCCCTGGCGTAATTAAAATTTGCGACAGTAGAAAATTATTTTTTGAATAATTTACTATAGAAAAGGCAATCCCTGGCGGATTTGAAATTTGCGACAGTAAAAAATTATTTTTTGAATAATTTACTATAGAAAAGGCAATCCCTGGCGTAATTAAAATTTGCGACAGTTGAAAATTATTTTTTGAATAATTTACTAAAGAAAAGGCAATCCCTGGCGTAATTAAAATTTGCGAGAGTAGAAGATTATTTTTTGAATAATTTACTATAGAAAACGCAATCCCTGGGATATTTAAAATTTGCGACAGTAAAAAATTATTTTTTGAATAATTTACTGTAGAAAAGGCAATCCCTGGCGTAATTAAAATTTGCGACAGTAGAAAATTCTTTTTGCAAAATTTACTATAGAAAAGGCAATCCCTGGCGCAATTAAAATTTGCGACAGTAAAAACTTATTTTTTGAATAATTTACTATAGAAAAGGCAATCCCTGTCGTAATTAAAATTTGCGACAGTAGAAAATTATTTTTTGAATAATTTTCTGTAGAAAAGGCAATCCCTGGCGTAATTAAAATTTGCGACAGTAGAAAATTATTTTTGAAAAATTTACTATAGAAAAGGCAATCCCTGGCGCAATTAAAATTTGCGACAGTAGAAAATTATTTTTTGAATAATTTACTATAGAAAAGGCTATTCCTGGCGCAATTAAAATTTGCGACAGTAAAAAATTATTTTTTGAATAATTTACTATAGATAAAGGCAATCCCTGGCGTATTTAAAATTTGCAACAGTATAAAATTATTTTTTGAATAATTTACTATAGAAAAGGCAATCCCTGGCGCAACTAAAATTTGCGACAGTAAAAAATTATTTTTTGAATAATTTACTATAGAAAAGGCAATCCCTGGCGTTTTTAAAATTTGCGACAGTATAAAATTAATTTTTGAAAAATTTACTGTAGAAAAGGCAATCCCTGGCGCAATTAAAATTTGCGACAGTAGAAAATTATTTTTTGAAAAATTTACTGTAGAAAAGGCAATCCCTGGCGCACTTAAAATTTGCGACAGTAGAAAATTATTTTTTGCAAAATTTACTATAGAAAAGGCAATGCCTGGCGCAATTAAAAATTGCGACAGTAAAAAAATTATTTTTTGAATAATTTACTATAGAAAGGGCAATCCTTGGCGTAATTAAAATTTGCGACAGTATAAAATTATTTTTTGAATAATTTACTATAGAAAAGGCAATGCCTGGCGCAATTAAAATTTGCGACAGTATAAAATTATTTTTTGAATAATTTACTATAGAAAAGGCAATCCCTGGGATATTTAAAATTTGCGACAGTAGAAAATTATTTTTTTAATAATTTACTATAGAAAAGGCAATCCCTGGCATAATTAAAATTTGCGACAGTAGAAATTATTTTTTGAATAATTTACTATAGAAAAGGCAATCCCTGGCGGATTTGAAATTTGCGACAGTAAAAAATTATTTTTTGAATAATTTACTATAGAAAAGGCAATCCCTGGCGTAATTAAAATTTGCGACAGTATAAAATTATTTTTTGAATAATTTACTATAGAAAAGGCAATCCCTGGCGTAATTAAAATTTGCGACAGTAGAAAATTATTTTTTGAATAATTTACTATAGAAAAGGCAATCCCTGGCGCAATTAAAATTTGCGACACTAGAAAATTATTTTTTGAATAATTTACTATAGAAAAGGCAATCCCTGGTGCACTTAAAATTTGCGAAAGTAAAAAATTATTTTGTGAGAAATTTACTATAGAAAAGGCAATCCCTGGGATATTTCAAATTTGCGACAGTAGAAAATTATTTTTTGAATAATTTACTATAGAAAAGGCAATCCCTGGCGCAATTAAAATTTGCGTCAGTATAAAATTATTTTTTGAATAATTTACTATAGAAAAGGCAATCCCTGGCGTTATAAAAATTTGCGACAGTATAAAATTATTTTTTGAATAATTTACTATAGAAAAGGCAATCCCTGGCGCAATTAAAATTTGCGACAGTTGAAAATTATTTTTTGAATAATTTACTATAGAAAAGGCAATCCCTGGCGTAATTAAAATTTTCGATAGTAAAAAATTAATATTTTGAAAAATTTACTGTAGAAAAGGCAATCCCTGGCGCAATTAAAATTTGCGACAGTAGAAAATTATTTTTTGAATAATTTACTGTAGAAAACGCAATCCCTGGCGCAATTAAAATTTGCGACAGTAGAAAATTATTTTTTGAAAAATTTACTGTAGAAAAGGCAATCCCTGGCGCAATTAAAATTTGCGACAGTAGAAAATTATTTTTTGAATAATTTACTATAGAAAACGCAATCCCTGGCGTAATTAAAATTTGCGACAGTAGAAAATTATTTTTTGAATAATATACTATAGAAAAGGCAATCCCTGGCGCACTTAAAATTTGCGACAGTAAAATATTATTTTTTGAATAATTTACTATAGAAATGGCAATCCCTGGGATATTTAAAATTTGCGACAGTAGAAAATTATTTTTTGAATAATTTACTATAGAAAAGGCAATCCCTGGCGCAATTAAAATTTGCGACAGAAAAAAATTATTTTTTGAATAATTTACTATAGAAAAGGCAATCCCTGGCGTAATTAAAATTTGCGACAGTAAAAAATTATTTTTTGCAAAATTTACTATAGAAAAGGCAATCCCTGGCGCAGTTAAAATTTGCGACAGTAAAAAATTATTTTGTGAGAAATTTACTATAGAAAAGGTAATCCCTGGCGCACTTAAAATTTGCGACAGTAGAAAATTATTTTTTGAAAAATTTACTATAGAAAAGGCAATCCCTGGCGTAATTAAAATTTGCGACAGTATAAAAATTATTTTTTGAATAATTTACTATAGAAAAGGCAATCCCTGGCGCAATTAAAATTTGCGACAGTAGAAAATTATTTTTTGAAAAATTTACTGTAGAAAAGGCAATCCCTGGCGCAATTAAAATTTGCGACAGTAGAAAATTATTTTTTGAATAATTTACTATAGAAAAGGCAATCCCTGGCGCAATTAAAATTTGCGACAGTAGAAAATTATTTTTTGAATAATTTACTATAGAAAAGGCAATCCCTGGCGCACTTAAAATTTGCGACAGTAAAAAACTATTTTTTGATAATTTACTATAGAAAATGCAATCCCTGGAGCAATTAAAATTTGCGACAGAAAAAAATTATTTTTTGAATAATTTACTATAGAAAAGGCAATCCCTGGCGTAATTAAAATTTGCGACAGTAAAAAATTATTTTTTGCAAAATTTACTATAGAAAAGGCAATCCCTGGCGCACTTAAAATTTGCGACAGTAAAAAATTATTTTGTGAGAAATTTACTATAGAAAAGGCAATTCCTGGCGCACTTAAAATTTGCGACAGTTGAAAATTATTATTTGAATAATTTACTATAGAAAAGGCAATCCCTGGCGTAATTAAAATTTGCGACAGTAGAAAATTATTTTTTGAATAATTTACTATAGAAAAGGCAATCCCTGGCGCAATTAAAATTTGCGACAGTGAAAAATTGTTTTTTGCAAAATTTACTATAGAAAAGGCAATCCCTGGCGCACTTAAAATTTGCGACAGTAAAAAATTATCTTGTGAGAAATTTACTATAGAAAAGGCAATCCCTGGCGCACTTAAAATTTGCGACAGTAGAAAATTATTTTTTGAAAAATTTACTATAGAAAAGGCAATCCCTGGCGTAATTAAAATTTGCGACAGTATAAAATTATTTTTTGAATAATTTACTATAGAAAAGGCAATCACTGGCGCACTTGAAATTTGCGACAGTTGAAAATTATTTTTTGAATAATTTACTATAGAAAAGGCAATCCCTGGCGTAATTAAAATTTGCGACAGTAGAAAATTATTTTTTGAATAATTTACTATAGAAAAGGCAATCCCTGGCGCAACTAAAATTTGCGACAGTAAGAAATTATTTTTTGCAAAATTTACTATAGAAAAGGCAATCCCTGGCGCACTTAAAATTTGCGACAGTAAAAAATTATTTTGTGAGAAATTTACTATAGAAAAGGCAATCCCTGGCGCACTTAAAATTTGCGACAGTAGAAAATTATTTTTTGAATAATTTACTATAGAAAAGGCAATCCCTGGCGTAATTAAAATTTGCGACAGTATAAAATTATTTTTTGAATAATTTACTATAGAAAAGGCAATCCCTGGCGCAATTAAAATTTGCGACAGTAGAAAATTATTTTTTGAATAATTTACTATAGAAAAGGCAATCCCTGGCGTAATTAAAATTTGCGACAGTAAAAAATTTTTTTTGAATAATTTACTATAGAAAAGGCAATCCCTGGCGCACTTAAAATTTGCGACAGAATAATTTACTATAGAAAAGGCAATCCCTGGCGCACTTAAAATTTGCGACAGTTGAAAATTATTTTTTGAATAATTTACTATAGAAAAGGCAATCCCTGGCGTAATTAAAATTTGCGACAGTATAAATTTATTTTTTGAATAATTTACTATAGAAAAGGCAATCCCTGGCGTAGTTAAAATTTGCGACAGTAAAAAATTATTTTGTGAGAAATTTACTATAGGAAAGGCAATCCCTGGCGTAATTAAAATTTGCGACAGTATAAAATTATTTTTTGAATAATTTACTATAGAAAAGGCAATCCCTGGCGCACTTAAAATTTGCGACAGTAAAAAATTATTTTTTGAATAATTTACTATAGAAAAGGCAATCCTTGGCGTAATTAAAATTTGCGACAGTATAAAATTATTTTTTGATTAATTTACTATAGAAAAGGCAATCCCTGGCGCACTTAAAATTTGCGACAGTTGAAAATTATTTTTTGAATAATTTACAATAGGAAAGGCAATCCCTGGCGTAATTAAAATTTGCGACAGTAGAAAATTATTTTATGAATAATTTACTATAGAAAAGGCAATCCCTGGCGCAATTAAAATTTGCGACAGTAAAAAATTATTTTTTGCAAAATTTACTATAGAAAAGGTAATCCCTGGCGCACTTAAAATTTGCGACAGTAAACAATTATTTTGTGAGACATTTACTATAGAAAAGGCACTCCCTGGCGCACTTAAAATTTGCGACAGTAGAAAATTATTTTTTGAAAAATTTACTATAGAAAAGGAAATCCCTGGCGTAATTAAAATTTGCGACAGTATAAAACTATTTTTTGAATAATTTACTATAGAAAAGGCAATCCCTGGCGCAATTAAAATTTGCGACAGTAGAAAATTATATTTTGAATAATTTACTATAGAAAAGGCAATCCCTGGGATATTTAAAATTTGCGACAGTAAAAAATTATTTTTTGAAAAATTTACTATAGAAAAGGCAATCCCTGGCGTAATTAAAATTTGCGACAATATAAAATTATTTTTTGAATAATTTACTATAGAAAAGGCAATCCCTGGCGCAATTAAAATTTGCGACAGTAAAAAATTATTTTTTGAATAATTTACTATAGAAAAGGCAATCCCTGGCGCAGTTAAAATTTGCGACAGTAGAAAATTATTTTTTGCAAAATTTACTATAGAAAAGGCAATCCCTGGCGTAATTAAAATTTGCGAAAGTATAAAATTATTTTTTGAATAATTTACTATAGAAAAGGCAATCCCTGGCGTAATTAAAATTTGCGACAGAATAAAATTATTTTTTGAAAAATTTGCTATAGAAAAGGCAATCCCTAGCGTAATTAAAATTTGCGACAGTAGAAAATTATTTTTTGAATAATTTACTATAGAAAAGGCAATCCTTGGCGTAATTAAAATTTGCGACAGTAAAAAATTATTTTTTGAATAATTTACTATAGAAAAGGCAATCCCTGGCGTATTTAAAATTTGCGACAGTAGAAAATTATTTTTTGAATAATTTACTATAGAAAAGGTAATCCCTGGCGTATTTAAAATTTGCGACAGTAAAAAATTATTTTTTGAATAATTTACTATAGAAAAGGCAATCCCTGGCGCACTTAAAATTTGCGAGAGTAAAAAATTATTTTTTGAATAATTTACTATAGAAAAGGCAATCCCTGGCGTAATTAAAATTTGCGACAGTAGAAAAATATTTTTTGAATAATTTACTATAGAAAAGGCAATCCCTGGCGTATTTAAAATTTGCGACAGTAAAAAATTAATATTTTGAAAAATTTACTTTAGAAAAGGCAATCCCTGACGCAATTAAAATTTGCGACAGTAAAAATTATTTTTTGAATAATTTACTATAGAAAAGGCAATCCCTGGCGCAGTTAAAATTTGCGACAGTATAAAATTATTTTTTGCAAAATTTACTATAGAAAAGGCAATCCCTGGCGTAATTAAAATTTGCGACAGTATAAAATTATTTTTTGAATAATTTACTATAGAAAAGGCAATCCCTGGCGTAATTAAAATTTGCGACAGAATAAAATTATTTTTTGAAAAATTTGCTATAGAAAAGGCAATCCCTGGCGTAATTAAAATTTGCGACAGTAGAAAATTATTTTTTGAATAATTTGCTATAGAAAAGGCAATCCCTGGCGTAATTAAAATTTGCGACAGTAAAAAATTATTTTTTGAATAATTTACTATAGAAAGGGCAATCCCTGGCGTATTTAAAATTTGCGACAGTAGAAAATTATTTTTTGAATAATTTACTATAGAAAAGGTAATCCCTGGCGTATTTAAAATTTGCGACAGTAAAAAATTATTTTTTGAATAATTTACTATAGAAAATGCAATCCCTGGCGCACTTAAAATTTGCGAGAGTAAAAAATTATTTTTTGAATAATTTACTATAGAAAAGGCAATCCCTGGCGTAATTAAAATTTGCGACAGTAGAAAATTATTTTTTGAATAATTTACTATAGAAAAGGCAATCCCTGGCGTATTTAAAATTTGCGACAGTAAAAAATTAATATTTTGAAAAATTTACTGTAGAAAAGGCAATCACTGGCGCAATTAAAATTTGCGACAGTAAAAAATTATTTTTTGAATAATTTACTATAGAAAAGGCAATCCCTGGCGCACTTAAAATTTGCGACAGTATAAAATTATTTTTTGCAAAATTTACTATAGAAAAGGCAATCCCTGGCGTAATTAAAATTTGCGACAGTATAAAATTATTTTTTGAATAATATACTATAGAATAGGCAATCCCTGGCGTAATTAAAATTTGCGACAGTATAAAATTATTTTTTGAATAATTTACTATAGAAAAGGCAATCCCTGGCGTAATTAAAATTTGCGACAGTAGAAAATTATTTTTTGAATAATTTACTATAGAAAAGGCAATCCCTGGCGTAATTAAAATTTGCGACAGTAAAAAATTATTTTTTGAATAATTTACTATAGAAAAGGCAATCCTTGGCGCACTTAAAATTTGCGACAGTATAAAATTATTTTTTGAATAATTTACTATAGAAAAGGCAATCCCTGGCGTAATTAAAATTTGCGACAGTAAAAAATTATTTTTTGAATAATTTACTATAGAAAAGGCAATCCCTGGCGTATTTAAAATTTGCGACAGTAGAAAATTATTTTTTGAATAATTTACTATAGAAAAGGCAATCCCTGGCGTATTTAAAATTTGCGACAGTAAGAAATTAATTTGTGAGAAATTTACTATATAAAAGGCAATCCCTGGGATATTTAAAATTTGCGACAGTAGAAAATTATTTTTTGAAAAATTTACTGTAGAAAAGGCAATCCCTGGCGCAATTAAAATTTGCGACAGTAAAAAATTAGTTTTTGAATTATTTACTATAGAAAAGGCAATCCCTGGCGTATTTAAAATTTTCGACAGTAAAAAATTATTTTTTGAATAATTTACTATAGAAATGGCAATCCCTGGCGTATTTAAAATTTGCGACAGTAGAAAATTATTTTTTGAAAAATTTACCTGGCGAAATTCAAATTTGCGACAGTAAAAAATTATTTTTTGAATAATTTACTATAGAAAAGGCAATCCCTGGCGCACTTAAAATTTGCGACAGTATAAAATTATTTTTTGAATAATTTACTATAGAAAAGGCAATCCCTGGCGTAATTAAAATTTGCGACAGTAAAAAATTATTTTTTGAAAAATTTACTATAGGAAAGGCAATCCCTGGCGTATTTAAAATTTGCGACAGTAGAAAATTATTTTTTGAATAATTTACTATAGAAAAGGCAATCCCTGGCGTATT
The DNA here is from genome assembly GCA_963930735.1 of Dioctria linearis. Taxonomy (NCBI): domain Eukaryota; kingdom Metazoa; phylum Arthropoda; class Insecta; order Diptera; family Asilidae; genus Dioctria; species Dioctria linearis. Next base: position 83,145 of record CAWVNZ010002370.1, on the reverse strand, counting down.
TAAAATTTGCGACAGTAAGAAATTAATTTGTGAGAAATTTACTATAGAAAAGGCAATCTCTGGGATATTTAAAATTTGCGACAGTAAAAAATTATTTTTTGAAAAATTTACTATAGAAAAGGCAATCCCTGGCGTAATTAAAATTTGCGACAGTAAAAAATTAGTTTTTGAATAATTTACTATAGAAAAGGCAATCCCTGGCGTATTTAAAATTTTCGACAGTAAAAAATTATTTTTTGAATAATTTACTATAGAAAAGGCAATACCTGGCGTAATTAAAATTTGCGACAGTATAAAATTATTTTTTGAATAATTTACTATAGAAAAGGCAATCCCTGGCGTATTTAAAATTTGCGACAGTAAAAAATTAATATTTTGAAAAATTTACCTGGCGAAATTAAAATTTGCGACAGTAAAAAGTTATTTTGTGAGAAATTTACTATAGAAAAGGCAATCCCTGGCGTAATTAAAATTTGCGACAGTAAAAATTATTTTTTGAAAAATTTACTATAGGAAAGGCAATCCCTGGCGTATTTAAAATTTGCGACAGTATAAAATTATTTTTTGAATAATTTACTATAGAAAAGGCAATCCCTGGCGTAATTAAAATTTGCGACAGTATAAAATTATTTTTTGAATAATTTACTATAGAAAAGGCAATCCCTGGCGTAATTAAAATTTGCGACAGTATAAAATTATTTTTTGAATAATTTACTATAGAAAAGGCAATCCCTGGCGTAGTTAAAATTTGAGAAAGTAGAAAATTATTTTATGAATAATTTACTATAGAAAAGGCAATCCCTGGGATATTTAAAATTTGCGACAGTAAAAAATTATTTTTTGAATAATTTACTATAGAAAAGGCAATCCCTGGCGCAATTAAAATTTGCGACAGTAGAAAATTATTTTTTGAAAAGTTTACTATAGAAAAGGCAATCCCTGGCGTATTTAAAATTTGCGACAGTAAAAAATTAATATTTTGCAAAATTTACTATAGAAAAGGCAATCCCTGGCGTAATTAAAATTTGCGACAGTATAAAATTATTTTTTGAATAATTTACTATAGAAAAGGCAATCCCTGGCGCACTTAAAATTTGCGACAGTATAAAATTATTTTTTGAATAATTTACTATAGAAAAGGCAATCCCTGGCGCACTTAAAATTTGCGACAGTAAAAAATTATTTTTTGAATAATTTACTATAGAAAAGGCAATCCCTGGCGTAATTAAAATTTGCGACAGTAAAAAATTAGTTTTTGAATAATTTACTATAGAAAAGGCAATCCCTGGCGTATTTAAAATTTGCGACAGTAGAAAATTATTTTTTGAATAATTTACTATAGAAAAGGCAATCCCTGGCGTATTTAAAATTTGCGACAGTAAGAAATTAATTTGTGAGAAATTTACTATAGAAAAGCAATCTCTGGGATATTTAAAATTTGCGACAGTAAAAAATTATTTTTTGAAAAATTTACTATAGAAAAGGCAATCCCTGGCGTAATTAAAATTTGCGACAGTAAAAAATTAGTTTTTGAATAATTTACTATAGAAAAGGCAATCCCTGGCGTATTTAAAATTTTCGACAGTAAAAAATTATTTTTTGAATAATTTACTATAGAAGAGGCAATCCCTGGCGTAATTAAAATTTGCGACAGTATAAAATTATTTTTTGAATAATTTACTATAGAAAAGGCAATCCCTGGCGTATTTAAAATTTGCGACAGTAAAAAATTAATATTTTGAAAAATTTACCTGGCGAAATTAAAATTTGCGACAGTAAAAAATTATTTTGTGAGAAATTTACTATAGAAAAGGCAATCCCTGGCGTAATTAAAATTTGAGACAGTATAAAATTATTTTTTGAATAATTTACTATAGAAAAGGCAATCCCTGGCGTAATTAAAATTTGCGACAGTATAAAATTATTTTTTGAATAATTTACTATAGAAAAGGCAATCCCTGGCGTAGTTAAAATTTGCGAAATTAGAAAATTATTTTATGAATAATTTACTATAGAAAAGGCAATCCCTGGGATATTTAAAATTTGCGACAGTAAAAAATTATTTTTTGAATAATTTACTATAGAAAAGGCAATCCCTGGGATATTTAAAATTTGCGACAGTAGAAAATTATTTTTTGAATAATTTACTATAGAAAAGGCAATCCCTGGCGTATTTAAAATTTGCGACAGTAAAAAATTAATATTTTGAATAATTTACTATAGAAAAGGCAATCCCTGGCGTAATTAAAATTTGCGACAGTATAAAATTATTTTTTGAATAATTTACTATAGAAAAGGCAATCCCTTGCGCACTTAAAATTTGCGACAGTATAAAATTATTTTTTGAATAATTTACTATAGAAAAGGCAATCCCTGGCGCACTTAAAATTTGCGACAGTAAAAACTTATTTTTTGAATAATTTACTATAGAAAAGGCAATCCCTGGCGTAATTAAAATTTGCGACAGAAGAAAATTATTTTTTGAATAATTTACTATAGAAAAGGCAATCCCTGGGATATTTAAAATTTGCGACAGTAGAAAATTATTTTTTGAATAATTTACTATAGAAAAGGCAATCCCTGGCGTAATTAAAATTTGCGACAGTAGAAAATTATTTTTTGAATAATTTACTATAGAAAAGGCAATCCCTGGCGTATTTAAAATTTGCGACAGTAAAAAATTAATTTGTGAAAAATTTGCTGGCGAAATTGAAATTTGCGACAGTAAAAAATTATTTTTTGAATAATTTACTATAGAAAAGGCAATCCCTGGCGCACTTAAAATTTGAGACAGTAAAAAATTATTTTTTGAATAATTTACTATAGAAAAGGCAATCCCTGGCGTATTTAAAATTTGCGACAGTAGAAAATTATTTTTTGAAAAATTTACCTGGCGAAATTGAAATTTGCGAGAGTAAAAAATTATTTTTTGAATAATTTACTATAGAAAAGGTAATCCCTGGCGTAATTAAAATTTGCGACAGTAGAAAATTATTTTTTGAATAATTTACTATAGAAAAGGCAATCCCTGGCGTAATTAAAATTTGCGACAGTAAAAAATTATTTTTTGAACAATTTACTATAGAAAAGGCAATCCCTGGCGTATTTAAAATTTGCGACAGTAGAAAATTATTTTTTGAATAATTTACTATAGAAAAGGCAATCCCTGGCGCAATTAAAATTTGCGACAGTATAAAATTATTTTTTGAATAATTTACTATAGAAAAGGCAATCCCTGGCGTAATTAAAATTTGCGACAGTAAAATATTAATTTGTGAAAAATTTACCTGGCGAAATTGAAATTTGCGACAGTAAAAAATTATTTTTTGAATAATTTACTATAGAAAAGGCAATCCCTGGCGTAATTAAAATTTGCGACAGAAGAAAATTATTTTTTGAATAATTTACTATAGAAAAGGCAATCCCTGGGATATTTAAAATTTGCGACAGTAGAAAATTATTTTTTGAATAATTTACTATAGAAAAGGCAATCCCTGGTGTAATTAAAATTTGCGACAGTAGAAAATTATTTTTTGAATAATTTACTATAGAAAAGGCAATCCCTGCCGTATTTAAAATTTGCGACAGTAAAAAATTAATTTGTGAAAAATTTACCTGGCGAAATTGAAATTTGCGACAGTAAAAAATTATTTTTTGAATAATTTACTATAGAAAAGGCAATCCCTGGCGCAATTAAAATTTGCGACAGTAAAAAATTATTTTTTGAATAATTTACTATAGAAAAGGCAATCCCTGGCGTATTTAAAATTTGCGACAGTAGAAAATTATTTTTTCAAAAATTTACCTGGCGAAATTGAAATTTGCGAGAGTAAAAAATTATTTTTTGAATAATTTACTATAGAAAAGGCAATCCCTGGCGTAATTAAAATTTGCGACAGTAGAAAATTATTTTTTGAATAATTTACTATAGAAAAGGCAATCCCTGGCGTAATTAAAATTTGCGACAGTAAAAAATTATTTCTTGAATAATTTACTATAGAAAAGGCAATCCCTGGCGCACTTAAAATTTGCGACAGTATAAAATTATTTTTTGAATAATTTACTATAGAAAAGGCAATCCCTGGCGTAATTAAAATTTGCGACAGTAAAAAATTATTTTTTGAATAATTTACTATAGAAAAGGCAATCCCTGGCGTATTTAAAATTTGCGACAGTAGAAAATTATTTTTTGAATAATTTACTATAGAAAAGGCAATCCCTGGCGTATTAAAAATTTGCGACAGTAAGAAATTAATTTGTGAGAAATTTACTATAGAAAAGGCAATCCCTGGTATATTTAAAATTTGCGACAGTAGAAAATTATTTCTTGAAAAATTTACTGTAGAAAAGGCAATCCCTGGCGCAATTAAAATTTGCGACAGTAAAAAATTAGTTTTTGAATAATTTACTATAGAAAAGGCAATCCCTGGCGTATTTAAAATTTTCGACAGTAAAAAATTATTTTTTGAATAATTTACTATAGAAAAGGCAATCCCTGGGATATTTAAAATTTCCGACAGTAGAAAATTATTTTTTGAAAAATTTACCTGTCGAAATTGAAATTTGCGACAGTAAAAAATTATTTTTTGAATAATTTACTATAGAAAAGGCAATCCCTGGCGTAATTAAAATTTGCGACAGTATAAAAATATTTTTTGAATAATTTACTATAGAAAAGGCAATCCCTGGCGCAATTAAAATTTGCGACAGTTGAAAATTATTTTTTGAATAATTTACTATAGAAAAGGCAATCCCTGGCGTAATTAAAATTTTCGATAGTAAAAAATTAATATTTTGAAAAATTCACTGTAGAAAAGGCAATCCCTGGCGCAATTAAAATTTGCGACAGTAGAAAATTATTTTTTGAATAATTTACTGTAGAAAACGCAATCCCTGGCGCAATTAAAATTTGCGACAATAGAAAATTATTTTTTGAAAAATTTACTGTAGAAAAGGCAATCCCTGGCGCAATTAAAATTTGCGACAGTAGAAAATTATTTTTTGAATAATTTACTATAGAAAACGCAATCCCTGGCGTAATTAAAATTTGCCACAGTAGAAAATTATTTTTTGAATAATTTACTATAGAAAAGGCAATCCCTGGCGCACTTAAAATTTGCGACAGTAAAAAATTATTTTTTGAATAATTTACTATAGAAAAGGCAATCCCTGGGATATTTAAAATTTGCGACAGTAGAAAATTATTTTTTGAATAATTTACTATAGAAAAGGCAATCCCTGGCGCAATTAAAATTTGCGACAGTAGAAAATTATTTTTTGAAAAATTTACTGTAGAAAAGGCAATCCCTGGCGCAATTAAAATTTGCGACAGCAGAAAATTATTTTTTGAATAATTTACTATAGAAAAGGCAATCCCTGGCGCAATTAAAATTTGCGACAGTAGAAAATTATTTTTTGAATAATTTACTATAGAAAAGGCAATCCCTGGCGCACTTAAAATTTGCGACAGTAAAAAATTATTTTTTGAATAATTTACTATAGAAAATGCAATCCCTGGAGCAATTAAAATTTGCGACAGAAAAAAATTATTTTTTGAATAATTTACTATAGAAAAGGCAATCCCTGGCGTAATTAAAATTTGCGACAGTAAAAAATTATTTTTTGCAAAATTTACTATAGAAAAGGCAATCCCTGGTGCACTTAAAATTTGCGACAGTAAAAAATTATTTTGTGAGAAATTTACTATAGAAAAGGCAATCCCTGGCGCACTTAAAATTTGCGACAGTTGAAAATTATTATTTGAATAATTTACTATAGAAAAGGCAATCCCTGGCGTAATTAAAATTTGCGACAGTAGAAAATTATTTTTTGAATAATTTACTATAGAAAAGGAAATCCCTGGCGTAATTAAAATTTGCGACAGTATAAAATTATTTTTTGAATAATTTACTATAGAAAAAGCAATCCCTGGCGCAATTAAAATTTGCGACAGTAGAAAATTATTTTTTGAATAATTTACTATAGAAAAGGCAATCCCTGGGATATTTAAAATTTGCGACAGTAAAAAATTATTTTTTGAAAAATTTACTATAGAAAAGGCAATCCCTGGCGTAATTAAAATTTGCGACAGTATAAAATTATTTTTTGAATAATTTACTATAGAAAAGGCAATCCCTGGGATATTAAAAATTTGCGACAGTAAAAAATTATTTTTTGAAAAATTTACTATAGAAAAGGCAATCCCTGGCGTAATTAAAATTTGCGACAGTATAAAATTATTTTTTGAATAATTTACTATAGAAAAGGCAATCCCTGGCGCAATTAAAATTTGCGACAGTAAAAAATTATTTTTTGAATAATTTACTATAGAAAAGGCAATCCCTGGCGTAATTAAAATTTGCGACAGTAGAAAATTATTTTTTGAATAATTTACTATAGAAAAGGCAATCCCTGGCGTATTTAAAATTTGCGACAGTAAAAAATTAATATTTTGAAAAATTTACTGTAGAAAAGGCAATCCCTGACGCAATTAAAATTTGCGACAGCAGAAAATTATTTTTTGAATAATTTACTATAGAAAAGGCAATCCCTGGCGCAGTTAAAATTTGCGACAGTATAAAATTATTTTTTGCAAAATTTACTATAGAAAAGGCAATCCCTGGCGTAATTAAAATTTGCGACAGTATAAAATTATTTTTTGAATAATTTACTATAGAAAAGGCAATCCCTGGCGTAATTAAAATTTGCGACAGAATAAAATTATTTTTTGAAAAATTTGCTATAGAAAAGGCAATCCCTGGCGTAATTAAAATTTGCGACAGTAGAAAATTATTTTTTGAATAATTTACTATAGAAAAGGCAATCCCTGGCGTAATTAAAATTTGCGACAGTAAAAAATTATTTTTTGAATAATTTACTATAGAAAAGGCAATCCCTGGCGTATTTAAAATTTGCGATAGTAGAAAATTATTTTTTGAATAATTTACTATAGAAAAGGTAATCCCTGGCGTATTTAAAATTTACGACAGTAAAAAATTATTTTTTGAATAATTTACTATAGAAAAGGCAATCCCTGGCGCACTTAAAATTTGCGAGAGTAAAAAATTATTTTTTGAATAATTTACTATAGAAAAGGCAATCCCTGGCGTAATTAAAATTTGCGACAGTAGAAAATTATTTTTTGAATAATTTACTATAGAAAAGGCAATCCCTGGCGTATTTAAAATTTGCGACAGTAAAAAATTAATATTTTGAAAAATTTACTGTAGAAAAGGCAATCCCTGGCGCAATTCAAATTTGCGACAGTAAAAAATTATTTTTTGAATAATTTACTATAGAAAAGGCAATCCCTGGCGCACTTAAAATTTGCGACAGTATAAAATTATTTTTTGAATAATTTACTATAGAAAAGGCAATCCCTGGCGTAATTAAAATTTGCGACAGTAAAAAATTATTTTTTGAAAAATTTACTATAGAAAAGGCAATCCCTGGCGTATTTAAAATTTGCGACAGTAGAAAATTATTTTTTGAATAATTTACTATAGAAAAGGCAATCCCTGGCGTATTTAAAATTTGCGACAGTAAGAAATTAATTTGTGAGAAATTTACTATAGAAAAGGCAATCTCTGGGATATTTAAAATTTGCGACAGTAAAAAATTATTTTTTGAAAAATTTACTATAGAAAAGGCAATCCCTGGCGTAATTAAAATTTGCGACAGTAAAAAATTTGTTTTTGAATAATTTACTATAGAAAAGGCAATCCCTGGCGTATTTAAAATTTTCGACAGTAAAAAATTATTTTTTGAATAATTTACTATAGAAAAGGCAATCCCTGGCGTAATTAAAATTTGCGACAGTATAAAATTATTTTTTGAATAATTTACTATAGAAAAGGCAATCCCTGGCGTAGTTAAAATTTGCGAAAGTAGAAAATTATTTTATGAATAATTTACTGTAGAAAAGGCAATCCCTGGGATATTTAAAATTTGCGACAGTAAAAAATTATTTTTTGAATAATTTACTATAGAAAAGGCAATCCCTGGCGTAATTAAAATTTGCGACAGTAGAAAATTATTTTTTGAATAATTTACTATAGAAAAGGCAATCCCTGGCGTATTTAAAATTTGCGACAGTAAGAAATTAATTTGTGAGAAATTTACTATAGAAAAGGCAATCTCTGGGATATTTAAAATTTGCGACAGTAAAAAATTATTTTTTGAAAAATTTACTATAGAAAAGGCAATCCCTGGCGTAATTAAAATTTGCGACAGTAAAAAATTAGTTTTTGAATAATTTACTGTAGAAAAGGCAATCCCTGACGCAATTAAAATTTGCGACAGTAGAAAATTATTTTTTGAATAATTTACTATAGAAAAGGCAATCCGTGGCGTAATTAAAATTTGCGACAGTATAAAATTATTTTTTGAATAATTTACTATAGAAAAGGCAATCCCTGGCGCACTTAAAATTTGCGACAGTATAAAATTATTTTTTGAATAATTTACTATAGAAAAGGCAATCCCTGGCGTAATTAAAATTTGCGACAGTAAAAAATTATTTTTTGAAAAATTTACTATAGAAAAGGCAATCCCTGGCGTATTTAAAATTTGCGACAGTAGAAAATTATTTTTTGAATAATTTACTATAGAAAAGGCAATCCCTGGCGTATTTAAAATTTGCGACAGTAAGAAATTAATTTGTGAGAAATTTACTATAGAAAAGGCAATCTCTGGGATATTTAAAATTTGCGACAGTAAAAAATTATTTTTTGAAAAATTTACTATAGAAAAGGCAATCCCTGGCGCACTTAAAATTTGCGAGAGTAAAAAATTATTTTTTGAATAATTTACTATAGAAAAGGCAATCCCTGGCGTAATTAAAATTTGCGACAGTAGAAAATTATTTTTTGAATAATTTACTATAGAAAAGGCAATCCCTGGCGTATTTAAAATTTGCGAAAGTAAAAAATTAATATTTTGAAAAATTTACTGTAGAAAAGGCAATCCCTGGCGCAATTCAAATTTGCGACAGTAAAAAATTATTTTTTGAATAATTTACTATAGAAAAGGCAATCCCTGGCGCACTTAAAATTTGCGACAGTATAAAATTATTTTTTGAATAATTTACTATAGAAAAGGCAATCCCTGGCGTAATTAAAATTTGCGACAGTAAAAAATTATTTTTTGAAAAATTTACTATAGAAAAGGCAATCCCTGGCGTATTTAAAATTTGCGACAGTAGAAAATTATTTTTTGAATAATTTACTATAGAAAAGGCAATCCCTGGCGTATTTAAAATTTGCGACAGTAAGAAATTAATTTGTGAGAAATTTACTATAGAAAAGGCAATCTCTGGGATATTTAAAATTTGCGACAGTAAAAAATTATTTTTTGAAAAATTTACTATAGAAAAGGCAATCCCTGGCGTAATTAAAATTTGCGACAGTAAAAAATTAGTTTTTGAATAATTTACTATAGAAAAGGCAATCCCTGGCGTATTTAAAATTTTCGACAGTAAAAAATTATTTTTTGAATAATTTACTATAGAAAAGGCAATCCCTGGCGTAATTAAAATTTGCGACAGTATAAAATTATTTTTTGAATAATTTACTATAGAAAAGGCAATCCCTGGCGTAGTTAAAATTTGCGAAAGTAGAAAATTATTTTATGAATAATTTACTGTAGAAAAGGCAATCCCTGGGATATTTAAAATTTGCGACAGTAAAAAATTATTTTTTGAATAATTTACTATAGAAAAGGCAATCCCTGGCGCAATTAAAATTTGCGACAGTAGAAAATTATTTTTTGAAAAGTTTACTATAGAAAAGGCAATCCCTGGCGTATTTAAAATTTGCGACAGTAAAAAATTAATATTTTGACAAATTTACTATAGAAAAGGCAATCCATGGCGTAATTAAAATTTGCGACAGTATAAAATTATTTTTTGAATAATTTACTATAGAAAAGGCAATCCCTGGCGCACTTAAAATTTGCGACAGTATAAAATTATTTTTTGAATAATTTACTATAGAAAAGGCAATCCCTGGCGTATTTAAAATTTGCGACAGTAAGAAATTAATTTGTGAGAAATTTACTATAGAAAAGGCAATCTCTGGGATATTTAAAATTTGCGACAGTAAAAAATTATTTTTTGAAAAATTTACTATAGAAAAGGCAATCCCTGGCGTATTTAAAATTTTCGACAGTAAAAAATTATTTTTTGAATAATTTATTATAGAAAAGGCAATCCCTGGCGTAATTAAAATTTGCGACAGTAAAAAATTATTTTTTGAATAATTTACTATAGAAAAGGCAATCCCTGGCGTAATTAAAATTTGCGACAGTAAAAAATTAGTTTTTGAATAATTTACTATAGAAAAGGCAATCCCTGGCGTATTTAAAATTTGCGACAGTAGAAAATTATTTTTTGAATAATTTACTATAGAAAAGGCAATCCCTGGCGTATTTAAAATTTGCGACAGTAAGAAATTAATTTGTGAGAAATTTACTATAGAAAAGGCAATCTCTGGGATATTTAAAATTTGCGACAGTAAAAAATTATTTTTTGAAAAATTTACTATAGAAAAGGCAATCCCTGGCGTAATTAAAATTTGCGACAGTAAAAAATTAGTTTTTGAATAATTTACTATAGAAAAGGCAATCCCTGGCGTATTTAAAATTTTCGACAGTTAAAAATTATTTTTTGAATAATTTACTATAGAAAAGGCAATCCCTGGCGTAATTAAAATTTGCGACAGTATAAAATTATTTTTTGAATAATTTACTATAGAAAAGGCAATCCCTGGCGTATTTAAAATTTGCGACAGTAAAAAATTAATTTGTGAAAAATTTACCTGGCGAAATTGAAATTTGCGACAGTAAAAAATTATTTTTTGAATAATTTACTATAGAAAAGGCAATCCCTGGCGTAGTTAAAATTTCCGAAAGTAGAAAATTATTTTATGAATAATTTACTATAGAAAAGGCAATCCCTGGGATATTTAAAATTTGCGACAGTTAAAAATTATTTTTTGAATAATTTACTATAGAAAAGGCAATCCCTGGCGCAATTAAAATTTGCGACAGTAGAAAATTATTTTTTGAAAAGTTTACTATAGAAAAGGCAATCCCTGGCGTATTTAAAATTTGCGACAGTAAAAAATTAATATTTTGAATAATTTACTATAGAAAAGGCAATCCCTGCCGTAATTAAAATTTGCGACGGTATAAAATTATTTTTTGAATAATTTACTATAGAAAAGGCAATCCCTGGCGCACTTAAAATTTGCGACAGTATAAAATTATTTTTTGAAAAGTTTACTATAGAAAAGGCAATCCCTGGCGTATTTAAAATTTGCGACAGTAAAAAATTAATATTTTGAATAATTTACTATAGAAAAGGCAATCCCTGGCGTAATTAAAATTTGCGACGGTATAAAATTATTTTTTGAATAATTTACTATAGAAAAGGCAATCCCTGGCGCACTTAAAATTTGCGACAGTATAAAATTATTTTTTGAATAATATACTATAGAAAAGGCAATCCCTGGCGCACTTAAAATTTGCGACAGTAAAAAATTATTTTTTGAATAATTTACTATAGAAAAGGCAATCCCTGGCGTAATTAAAATTTGCGACAGTATAAAATTATTTTTTGAATAATTTACTATAGAAAAGGCAATCCCTGGCGTAATTAAAATTTGCGACAGAAGAAAATTATTTTTTGAATAATTTACTATAGAAAAGGCAATCCCTGGGATATTTAAAATTTGCGACAGTAGAAAATTATTTTTTGAATAATTTACTATAGAAAAGTCAATCCCTGGCGTAATTAAAATTTGCGACAGTAGAAAATTATTTTTTGAATAATTTACTATAGAAAAGGCAATCCCTGGCGTATTTAAAATTTGCGACAGTAAAAAATTAATTTGTGAAAAATTTACCTGGCGAAATTGAAATTTGCGACAGTAAAAAATTATTTTTTGAATAATTTACTATAGAAAAGGCAATCCCTGGCGCAATTAAAATTTGCGACAGTAAAAAATTATTTTTTGAATAATTTACTATAGAAAAGGCAATCCCTGGCGTATTTAAAGTTTGCGACAGTAGAAAATTATTTTTTGAAAAATTTACCTGGCGAAATTGAAATTTGCGAGAGTAAAAAATTATTTTTTGAATAATTTACTATAGAAAAGGCAATCCCTGGCGTAATTAAAATTTGCGACAGTAGAAAATTATTTTTTGAATAATTTACTATAGAAAAGGCAATCCCTGGCGTAATTAAAATTTGCGACAGTAAAAAATTATTTTTTGAATAATTTACTATAGAAAAGGCAATCCCTGGCGCACTTAAATTTGCGACAGTATAAAATTATTTTTTGAATAATTTACTATAGAAAAGGCAATCCCTGGCGTAATTAAAATTTGCGACAGTAAAAAATTATTTTTTGAATAATTTACTATAGAAAAGGCAATCCCTGGCGTATTTAAAATTTGCGACAGTAGAAAATTATTTTTTGAATAATTTACTATAGAAAAGGCAATCCCTGGCGTATTTAAAATTTGCGACAGTAAGAAATTAATTTGTGAGAAATTTACTATAGAAAAGGCAATCCCTGGTATATTTAAAATTTGCGACAGTAGAAAATTATTTTTTGAAAAATTTACTGTAGAAAAGGCAATCCCTGGCGCAATTAAAATTTGCGACAGTAAAAAATTAGTTTTTGAATAATTTACTATAGAAAAGGCAATCCCTGGCGTATTTAAAATTTTCGACAGTAAAAAATTATTTTTTGAATAATTTACTATAGAAAAGGCAATCCCTGGGATATTTAAAATTTGCGACAGTAGAAAATTATTTTTTGAAAAATTTACCTGGCGAAATTGAAATTTGCGACAGTAAAAAATTATTTTTTGAATAATTTACTATAGAAAAGGCAATCCCTGGCGTATTTAAAATTTGCGACAGTAGAAAATTATTTTTTGAATAATTTACTATAGAAAAGGCAATCCCTGGCGTAATTAAAATTTGCGACAGTATAAAATTATTTTTTGAATAATTTACTATAGAAAAGGCAATCCCTGGCGTAATTAAAATTTGCGACAGAAGAAAATTATTTTTTGAATAATTTACTATAGAAAAGGCAATCCCTGGGATATTTAAAATTTGCGACAGTAGAAAATTATTTTTTGAATAATTTACTATAGAAAAGGCCATCCCTGGCGTAATTAAAATTTGCGACAGTAGAAAATTATTTTTTGAATAATTTACTATAGAAAAGGCAATCCCTGGCGTATTTAAAATTTGCGACAGTAAAATATTAATTTGTGAAAAATTTACCTGGCAAAATTGAAATTTGCGACAGTAAAAAATTATTTTTTGAATAATTTACTATAGAAAAGGCAATCCCTGGCGTAATTAAAATTTGCGACAGAAGAAAATTATTTTTTGAATAATTTACTGTAGAAAAGGCAATCCCTGGGATATTTAAAATTTGCTACAGTAGAAAATTATTTTTTGAATAATTTACTATAGAAAAGGCAATCCCTGCGTAATTAAAATTTGCGACAGTAGAAAATTATTTTTTGAATAATTTACTATAGAAAAGGCAATCCCTGGCGTATTTAAAATTTGCGACAGTAAAAAATTAATTTGTGAAAAATTTACCTGGCGAAATTGAAATTTGCGACAGTAAAAAATTATTTTTTGAATAATTTACTATAGAAAAGGCAATCCCTGGCGCAATTAAAATTTGCGACAGTAAAAAATTATTTTTTGAATAATTTACTATAGAAAAGGCAATCCCTGGCGTATTTAAAATTTGCGACAGTAGAAAATTATTTTTTGAAAAATTTACCTGGCGAAATTGAAATTTGCGAGAGTAAAAAATTATTTTTTGAATAATTTACTATAGAAAAGGCAATCCCTGGCGTAATTAAAATTTGCGACAGTAGAAAATTATTTTTTGAATAATTTACTATAGAAAAGGCAATCCCTGGCGTAATTAAAATTTGCGACAGTAAAAAATTATTTTTTGAATAATTTACTATAGAAAAGGCAATCCCTGGCGTATTTAAAATTTGCGACAGTAGAAAATTATTTTTTGAATAATTTACTATAGAAAAGGCAATCCCTGGCGTATTAAAAATTTGCAACAGTAAGAAATTAATTTGTGAGAAATTTACTATAGATAAGGCAATCACTGGTATATTTAAAATTTGCGACAGTAGAAAATTATTTTTTGAAAAATTTACTGTAGAAAAGGCAATCCCTGGCGCAATTAAAATTTGCGACAGTAAAAAATTAGTTTTTGAATAATTTACTATAGAAAAGGCAATCCCTGGCGTATTAAAATTTTCGACAGTAAAAAATTATTTTTTGAATAATTTACTATAGAAAAGGCAATCCCTGGGATATTTAAAATTTGCGACAGTAGAAAATTATTTTTTGAAAAATTTACCTGGCGAAATTGAAATTTGCGACAGTAAAAAATTATTTTTTGAATAATTTACTATAGAAAAGGCAATCCCTGGCGTATTTAAAATTTGCGACCAGTAGAAAATTATTTTTTGAATAATTTACTATAGAAAAGGCAATCCCTGGCGTAATTAAAATTTGCGACAGTATAAAATTATTTTTTGAATAATTTACTATAGAAAAGGCAATCCCTGGCGTAATTAAAATTTGCGACAGAAGAAAATTATTTTTTGAATAATTTACTATAGAAAAGGCAATCCCTGGGATATTTAAAATTTGCGACAGTAGAAAATTATTTTTTGAATAATTTACTATAGAAAAGGCCATCCCTGGCGTAATTAAAATTTGCGACAGTAGAAAATTATTTTTTGAATAATTTACTATAGAAAAGGCAATCCCTGGCGTATTTAAAATTTGCGACAGTAAAAAATTAATTTGTGAAAAATTTACCTGGCGAAATTGAAATTTGCGACAGTAAAAAATTATTTTTTGAATAATTTACTATAGAAAAGGCAATCCCTGGCGCAATTAAAATTTGCGACAGTAAAAAATTATTTTTTGAATAATTTACTATAGAAAAGGCAATCCCTGGCGTATTTAAAATTTGCGACAGTAGAAAATTATTTTTTGAAAAATTTACCTGGCGAAATTGAAATTTGCGAGAGTAAAAAATTATTTTTTGAATAATTTACTATAGAAAAGGCA
Source organism: Dioctria linearis (assembly GCA_963930735.1). Classification (NCBI taxonomy): domain Eukaryota; kingdom Metazoa; phylum Arthropoda; class Insecta; order Diptera; family Asilidae; genus Dioctria; species Dioctria linearis. Next base: position 68,003 of record CAWVNZ010002370.1, on the reverse strand, counting down.
ATCCCTGGCGTATTTAAAATTTGCGACAGTAGAAAATTATTTTTTGAAAAATTTACCTGGCGAAATTGAAATTTGCGAGAGTAAAAAATTATTTTTTGAATAATTTACTATAGAAAAGGCAATCCCTGTTGTAATTAAAATTTGCGACAGTAGAAAATTATTTTTTGAATAATTTACTATAGAAAAGGCAATCCCTGGCGTAATTAAAATTTGCGACAGTAAAAAATTATTTTTTGAATAATTTACTATAGAAAAGGCAATCCCTGGCACACTTAAAATTTGCGACAGTATAAAATTATTTTTGAATAATTTACTATAGAAAAGGCAATCCCTGGCGTAATTAAAATTTGCGACAGTAAAAAATTATTTTTTGAATAATTTACTATAGAAAAGCCAATCCCTGGCGTAATTAAAATTTGCGACAGTATAAAATTATTTTTTGAATAATTTACTATAGAAAAGGCAATCCTGGCGTAATTAAAATTTGCGACAGAAGAAAATTATTTTTTGAATAATTTACTATAGAAAAGGCAATCCCTGGGATATTTAAAATTTGCGACAGTAGAAAATTATTTTTTGAATAATTTACTATAGAAAAGGCAATCCCTGGCGTAATTAAAATTTGCGATAGTAAAAAATTATTTTTTGAATAATTTACTATAGAAAAGGCAATCCCTGGCGCACTTAAAATTTGCGACAGTAAAAATTATTTTTTGAATAATTTACTATAGAAAAGGCAATCCCTGGCGTAATTAAAATTTGCGACAGTAAAAAATTATTTTTTGAATAATTTACTATAGAAAAGGCAATCCCTGGCGTATTTAAAATTTACGACAGTAGAAAATTATTTTTTGAATAATTTACTATAGAAAAGGCAATCCCTGGCGTATTTAAAATTTGCGACAGTAGAAAATTATTTTTTGAAAAATTTACCTGGCGAAATTGAAATTTGCGACAGTATAAAATTATTTTTTGAATAATTTACTATAGAAAAGGCAATCCCTGGCGCACTTAAAATTTGCGACAGTATAAAATTATTTTTTGAATAATTTACTATAGAAAAGGCAATCCCTGTCGTAATTAAAATTTGCGACAGTAAGAAATTAATTTGTGAGAATTTACTATAGAAAAGGCAATCCCTGGTATATTTAAAATTTGCGACAGTAGAAAATTATTTTTTGAAAAATTTACTGTAGAAAAGGCAATCCCTGGCGCAATTAAAATTTGCGACAGTAAAAAATTAGTTTTTGAATAATTTACTATAGAAAAGGCAATCCCTGGCGTATTTAAAATTTTCGACAGTAAAAAATTATTTGTTGAATAATTTACTATAGAAAAGGCAATCCCTGGGATATTTAAAATTTGCGACAGTAGAAAATTATTTTTTGAAAAATTTACCTGGCGAAATTGAAATTTGCGACAGTAAAAAATTATTTTTTGAATAATTTACTATAGAAAAGGCAATCCCTGGCGCACTTAAAATTTGCGACAGTATAAAATTATTTTTTGAATAATTTACTATAGAAAAGGCAATCCCTGGCGTAATTAAAATTTGCGACAGTAAAAAATTATTTTTTGAATAATTTACTATAGAAAAGCCAATCCCAAACGTAATTAAAATTTGCGACAGTATAAAATTATTTTTTGAATAATTTACTATAGAAAAGGCAATCCCTGGCGTAATTAAAATTTGCGACAGAAGAAAATTATTTTTTGAATAATTTACTATAGAAAAGGCAATCCCTGGGATATTTAAAATTTGCGACAGTAGAAAATTATTTTTCGAATAATTTACTATAGAAAAGGCCATCCCTGGCGTAATTAAAATTTGCGACAGTAGAAAATTATTTTTTGAATAATTTACTATAAAAAAGGCAATCCCTGGCGTATTTAAAATTTGCGACAGTAAAAATTAATTTGTGAAAAATTTACCTGGCGAAATTGAAATTTGCGACAGTAAAAAATTATTTTTTGAATAATTTACTCTAGAAAAGGCAATCCCTGGCGCAATTAAAATTTGCGACAGTAAAAAATTATTTTTTGAATAATTTACTATAGAAAAGGCAATCCCTGGCGTATTTAAAATTTGCGACAGTAGAAAATTATTTTTTGAAAAATTTACCTGGCGAAATTGAAATTTGCGAGAGTAAAAAATTATTTTTTGAATAATTTACTATAGAAAAGGCAATCCCTGGCGTAATTAAAATTTGCCACAGTAGAAAATTATTTTTTGAATAATTTACTATAGAAAAGGCAATCCCTGGCGTAATTAAAATTTGCGACAGTATAAAATTATTTTTTGAATAATTTACTATAGAAAAGGCAATCCCTGGCGCAATTAAAATTTGCGACAATATAAAATTAGTTTTTGAATAATTTACTATAGAAAAGGCAATCCCTGGCGAAATTAAAATTTGCGACAGTAGAAAATTATTTTTTGAATAATTTACTATAGAAAAGGCAATCCCTGGCGTAGTTAAAATTTGCGACAGTAGAAAATTATTTTTTGAATAATTTACTATAGAAAGGCATTCCCTGGGATATTTAAAATTTGCGACAGTAGAAAATTATTTTTTGAATAATTTACTATAGAAAAGGCAATTTCTGGCGCAATTAAAATTTATGACAGTAGAAAATTAGTTTTTGAAAAGTTTACTATAGAAAAGGCAATCCCTGGCGCAATTAAAATTTGCGACAGTAAAAAATTATTTTTTGAATAATTTACTATAAAAAAGGCAATCCCTGGCGTATTTAAAATTTGCGACAGTAAAAAATTATTTTTTGAATAATTTACTATAGAAAAGGCAATCCCTGGCGCACTTAAAATTTGCGACAGTATAAAATTATTTTTTGCAAAATTTACTATAGAAAAGGCAATCCCTGGCGTAATTAAAATTTGCGACAGTAAAAAATTATGTTTTGAATAATTTACTATAGAAAAGGCAATCCCTGGCGTATTTAAAATTTGCGACAGTAAAAAATTATTTTTTGAATAATTTACTATAGAAAAGGCAATCCCTGGCGCACTTAAAATTTGCGACAGTAAAAAATTATTTTTTGAATAATTTACTATAGAAAAGGCAATCCCTGGCGCACTTAAAATTTGCGACAGTAAAAAATTATTTTTTGAATAATTTACTATAGAAAAGGCAATCCCTGGCGTAATTAAAATTTGCGACAGTAGAAAATTATTTTTTGAATAATTTACTATAGAAAAGGCAATCCCTGGCGTATTTAAAATTTGCGACAGTAAAAAATTAATATTTTGAAAAATTTACTGTAGAAAAGGCAATCCCTGGCGCAATTAAAATTTGCGACAGTAAAAAATTATTTTTTGAATAATTTACTATAGAAAAGGCAATCCCTGGCGTAATTAAAATTTGCGACAGTATAAAATTATTTTTTGAATAATTTACTATAGAAAAGGCAATCCCTGGCGTAATTAAAACTTGCGACAGTAGAAAATTATTTTTTGAATAATTTACTATAGAAAAGGCAATCCCTGGCGTATTTAAAATTTGCGACAGTAAAAAATTAATTTGTGAAAAATTTACTGTAGAAAAGGCAATCCCTGGCGCAATTAAAATTTGCGACAGTAAAAAATTATTTTTTGAATAATTTACTATAGAAAAGGCAATCCCTGGCGTAATTAAAATTTGCGACAGTATAAAATTATTTTTTGAATAATTTACTATAGAAAAGGCAATCCCTTGCGTATTTAAAATTTGCGACAGTAAGAAATTAATTTGTGAGAAATTTACTATAGAAAAGGCAATCCCTGGGATATTTAAAATTTGCCACAGTAAAAAATTATTTTTTGAATAATTTACTATAGAAAAGGCAATCCCTGGCGCAATTAAAATTTGCGACAGTAGAAAATTATTTTTTGAAAAATTTACCTGGCGAAATTGAAATTTGCGAGAGTAAAAATTATTTTTTGAATAATTTACTATAGAAAAGGCAATCCCTGGCGTAATTAAAATTTGCGACAGAAAAAAATTATTTTTTGAATAATTTACTGTAGAAAAGGCAATCCCTGGCGCACTTAAAATTTGCGACAGTAAAAAATTATTTTTTGAATAATTTACTATAGAAAAGGCAATCCCTGGCGCACTTAAAATTTGCGACAGTAGAAAATTATTTTTTGAATAATTTACTATAGAATAGGCAATCCCTGGCGTATTTAAAATTTGAGACAGTAAAAAATTAATATTTTGAAAAATTTACTGTAGAAAAGGCAATCCCTGGCGCAATTAAAATTTGCGAGAGTAAAAATTATTTTTTGCAAATTTTACTGTAGAAAAGGCAATCCCTGGCGGATTTGAAATTTGCGACAGTAAAAAATTATTTTTTGAATAATTTACTATAGAAAAGGCAATCCCTGGGATATTTAAAATTTGGCGTATTTAAAATTTGCGACAGTAAAAAATTAATTTGTGAAAAATTTACCTGGCGAAATTAAAATTTGCGACAGTAAAAACTTATTTTTTGAATAATTTACTATAGAAAAGGCAATCCCTGGCGCACTTAAAATTTGCGACAGTAGAAAATTATTTTTTGAATAATTTACTATAGAAAAGGCAATCCCTGGCGTAATTAAAATTTGCGACAGTAGAAAATTATTTTTTGAATAATTTACTATAGAAAAGGCAATCCCTGGAGCAATTAAAATTTGCGACAGTATAAAATTATTTTTTGAATAATTTACTATAGAAAAGGCAATCCCTGGCGTAATTAAAATTTGCGACAGTATAAAATAATTTTTTGAATAATTTACTATAGAAAAGGCAATCCCTGGCGCACTTAAAATTTGCGACAGTAAAAAATTATTTTTTGAATAATTTACTATAGAAAAGGCAATCCCTGGCGTAATTAAAATTTGCGACAGCAGAAAATTATTTTTTGAATAATTTACTATAGAAAAGGCAATCCCTGGCGCAATTAAAATTTGCGACAGTAAAAAATTATTTTTTGAATAATTTTACTATAGAAAAGGCAATCCCTGGCGCACTTAAAATTTGCGACAGTAAAAAATTATTTTTTGAATAATTTACTATAGAAAAGGCAATCCCTGGCGTAATTAGAATTTGCGACAGTAAAAAATTATTTTTTGAATAATTTACTATAAAAAGGGCAATCCCTGGCGCAATTACAATTTGCGACAGTTGAAAATTATTTTTTGAATAATTTACTATAGAAAAGGCAATCCCTGGCGCACTTAAAATTTGCGACAGTAGAAAATTATTTTTTGAATAATTTACTATAGAAAGGCAATCCCTGGGATATTTAAAATTTGCGACAGTAAAAAATTATTTTTTGAATAATTTACTATAGAAAAGGCAATCCCTGGCGTATTTAAAATTTGCGACAGTAAAAAATTAATTTGTGAAAAATTTACTGTAGAAAAGGCAATCCCTGGCGTAATTAAAATTTGCGACAGTAAAAAATTATTTTTTGAATAATTTACTATAGAAAAGGCAATCCTGGCGTAATTAAAATTTGCGACAGTATAAAATTATTTTTTGAATAATTTACTATAGAAAAGGCAATCCCTGGCGTATTTAAAATTTGCGACAGTAAGAAATTAATTTGTGAGAAATTTACTATAGAAAAGGCAATCCCTGGGATATTTAAAATTTGCCACAGTAAAAAATTATTTTTTGAATAATTTACTATAGAAAAGGCAATCCCTGGCGCAATTAAAATTTGCGACAGTAGAAAATTATTTTTTGAAAAATTTACCTGGCGAAATTGAAATTTGCGAGAGTAAAAAATTATTTTTTGAATAATTTACTATAGAAAAGGCAATCCCTGGCGTATTTAAAATTTGCGACAGTAAAAAATTAATATCTTGAAAAATTTAATGTAGAAAAGGCAATCCCTGGCGCAATTAAAATTTGCGAGAGTAAAAAATTATTTTTTGCAAATTTTACTGTAGAAAAGGCAATCCCTGGCGCAATTAAAACTTGCGATAGTAAAAAATTATTTTTTGAATAATTTACTATAGAAAAGGCAATCCCTGGCGGATTTGAAATTTGCGACAGTAAAAAATTATTTTTTGAATAATTTACTATAGAAAAGGCAAGCCCTGGGATATTTAAAATTTGCGACAGTAAAAAATTATTTTTTGAATAATTTACTATAGAAAAGGCAATCCCTGGCGTAATTAAAATTTGCGACAGTAAAAAATTATTTTCTGCAAAATTTACAATAGAAAAGGCAATCCCTGGGATATTTAAAATTTGCGACAGTAAAAATTTATTTTTTGAATAATTTACTATAGAAAAGGCAATCCCTGCGTATTTAAAATTTGCGACAGTAAAAAATTAATTTGTGAAAAATTTACCTGGCGAAATTGAAATTTGCGAGAGTAAAAAAATATTTTTGAATAATTTACTATAGAAAAGGCAATCCCTGGCGTAATTAAAATTTGCGACAGTTGAGAATTATTTTTTGAATAATTTACTATAGAAAAGGCAATCCCTGGCGCACTTAAAATTTGCGACAGTAGAAAATTATTGTTTGAATAATTTACTATAGAAAAGGCAATCCCTGGCGCAATTAAAATTTGCGACATTAAAAAATTATTTCTGCAAAATTTACAATAGAAAAAGGCAACCCCTGGCGTAATTAAAATTTGCGACAGTAAAAAATTATTTTTTGAATAATTTACTATAGAAAAGGCAATCCTTGGCGGATTTGAAATTTGCGACAGTAAAAATTATTTTTTGAATAATTTACTATAGAAAAGGCAATCCCTGGGATATTTAAAATTTGCGACAGTAAAAATTTATTTTTTGAATAATTTACTATAGAAAAGGCAATCCCTGGCGTATTTAAAATTTGCGACAGTAAAAAATGAATTTGTGAAAAATTTACCTGGCGAAATTAAAATTTGCGACAGTAAAAACTTATTTTTTGAATAATTTACTATAGAAAAGGCAATCCCTGGCGCACTTAAAATTTGCGACAGTAGAAAATTATTTTTTGAATAATTTACTATAGAAAAGGCAATCCCTGGCGTAATTAAAATTTGCGACAGTAGAAAATTATTTTTTGAATAATTTACTATAGAAAAGGCAATCCCTGGCGCAGTTAAAATTTGCGACAGTATAAAATTATTTTTTGAATAATTTACTATAGAAAAGGCAATCCCTGGCGTAATTAAAATTTGCGACAGTATAAAATAATTTTTTGAATAATTTACTGTAGAATAGGCAATCCCTGGCGCACTTAAAATTTGCGACAGTAAAAATTATTTTTTGAATAATTTACTATAGAAAAGGCAATCCCTGGCGTAATTAAAATTTGCGACAGTAGAAAATTATTTTTTGAATATTTTACTATAGAAAAGGCAATCCCTGCGCAATTAAAATTTGCGACAGTAAAAAATTATTTTTTGAATAATTTACTATAGAAAAGGCAATCCCTGGCGCACTTAAAATTTGCGACAGTAAAAAATTATTTTTTGAATAATTTACTATAGAAAAGGCAATCCCTGGCGTAATTAAAATTTGCGACAGTAAAAAATTATTTTTTGAATAATTTACTATAAAAAGGCCAATCCCTGGCGCAATTACAATTTGCGACAGTTGAAAATTATTTTTTGAATAATTTACTATAGAAAAGGCAATCCCTGGCGCACTTAAAATTTGCGACAGTAGAAAATTATTTTTTTAATAATTTACTATAGAAAAGGCAATCCCTGGGATATTTAAAATTTGCGACAGTAAAAAATTATTTTTTGAATAATTTACTATATAAAAGGCAATCCCTGGCGTAATTAAAATTTGCGACAGTAAAAAATTATTTTTTGAATAATTTACTATAGAAAAGGCAATACCTGGCGTAATTAAAATTTGTGACAGTAGAAAATTATTTTTTGAATAATTTACTATAGAAAAGGCAATCCCTGGCGTAATTAAAATTTGCGACAGTAAAAAATTATTTTTTGAATAATTTACTATAGAAAAGGCAATCCCTGGCGCAATTAAAATTTGCGACAGTATAAAATTATTTTTTGAATAATTTACTATAGAAAAGGCAATCCCTGGCGTAATTAAAATTTGCGACAGTAGAAAATTATTTTTTGAATAATTTACTATAGAAAAGGCAATCCCTGGCGCACTTAAAATTTGCGACAGTAAAAAATTATTTTTTGAATAATTTACTATAGAAAAGGCAATCCCTGGCGCACTTAAAATTTGCGACAGTAAAAATTATTTTTTGAATAATTTACTATAGAAAAGGCAATCCCTGGCGTAATTAAAATTTGCGACAGTTGAAAATTATTTTTTGAATAATTTACTATAGAAAAGGCAATCCCTGGCGCAATTAAAATTTGCGACAGTAAAAATTATTTTTTGAATAATTTACTATAGAAAAGGCAATCCCTGGCGTAATTAAAATTTGTGACAGTATAAAATAATTTTTTGAATAATTTACTATAGAAAAGGCAATCCCTGGCGCAATTAAAATTTGCGCCAGTATAAAATTATTTTTTGAATAATTTACTATAGAAAAGGCAATCCCTGGCGTAATTAAAATTTGCGACAGTATAAAATTATTTTTTGAATAATTTACTATAGAAAAGGCAATCCCTGGCGCACTTAAAATTTGCGACAGTAAAAAATTATTTTTTGAATAATTTACTATAGAAAAGGCAATAACTGGCGTAATTAAAATTTGCGACAGTAGAAAATTATTTTTTGAATAATTTACTATAGGAAAGGCAATCCCTGGCGCAATTAAAATTTGCGACAGTAAAAAATTATTTTTTGCAAAATTTACTATAGAAAAGGCAATCCCTGGCGCACTTAAAATTTGCGACAGTAAAAAATTATTTTGTGAGAAATTTACTATAGAAAAGGCAATCCCTGGCGCACTTAAAATTTGCGACAGTAGAAAATTATTTTTTGAAAAATTTGCTATAGAAAAGGCAATCCCTGGCGTAATTAAAATTTGCGACAGTATAAAATTATTTTTTGAATAATTTACTATAGAAAAGGCAATCCCTGGCGCAATTAAAATTTGCGACAGTAGAAAATTATTTTTTGAATAATTTACTATTGAAAAGGCAATCCCTGGCGTAATTAAAATTTGCGACAGTAAAAAATTATTTTTTGAATAATTTACTATAGAAAAGGCAATCCCTGGCGTAATTAAAATTTGCGACAGTAAAAAATTATTTTTTGAATAATTTACTATAGAAAAGGCAATTCCTGGCGTAATTAAAATTTGCGACAGTATAAAATTATTTTTTGAATAATTTACTATAGAAAAGGCAATCCCTGGCGTAATTAAAATTTGCGACAGTATAAAATTATTTTTTGAATAATTTACTATAGAAAAGGCAATCCCTGGCGCACTTAAAATTCGCGACAGTAAAAAATTATTTTTTGAATAATTTACTATAGAAAAGGCAATCCCTGGCCTAATTAAAATTTGCGACAGTAGAAAATTATTTTTTGAATAATTTACTATAGAAAAGGCAATCCCTGGCGTATTTAAAATTTGCGACAGTAAGAAATTAATTTGTGAGAAATTTACTATAGAAAAAGCAATCCCTGGGATATTTAAAATTTGCGACAGTAAAAAATTATTTTTTGAATAATTTACTATAGAAAAGGCAATCCCTGGCGTATTTAAAATTTGCGACAGTAAAAAATTAATTTGTGAAAAATTTACCTGGCGAAATTGAAATTTGCGACAGTAGAAAATTATTTTTTGAATAATTTACTATAGAAAAGGCAATCCCTGGCGTAATTAAAATTTGCGACAGTAGAAAATTATTTTTTGAATAATTTACTATAGAAAAGGCAATCCCTGGCGTAATTAAAATTTGCGACAGCAAAAAATTATTTTTTGAATAATTTACTATAAAAAGGGCAATCCCTGGCGCAATTACAATTTGCGACAGTTGAAAATTATTTTTTGAATAATTTACTATAGAAAAGGCAATCCCTGGCGCACTTAAAATTTGCGACAGTAGAAAATTATTTTTTGAATAATTTACTATAAAAAGGCAATCCCTGGGTTATTTAAAATTTGCGACAGTAAAAAATTATTTTTTGAATAATTTACTATAGAAAAGGCAATCCCTGGCGTAATTAAAATTTGCGACAGTAAACAATTATTTTTTGAATAATTTACTATAGAAAAGGCAATCCCTGGCGTAATTAAAATTTGCGACAGTAGAAAATTATTTTTTGAATAATTTACTATAGAAAAGGCAATCCCTGGCGTAATTAAAATTTGCGACAGTAAAAAATTATTTTTTGAATAATTTACTATAGAAAAGGCAATCCCTGGCGCAATTAAAATTTGCGACAGTATAAAATTATTTTTTGAATAATTTACTATAGAAAAGGCAATCCTTGGCGCAATTAAAATTTGCGACATTAGAAAATTATTTTTTGAATAATTTACTATAGAAAAGGCAATCCCTGGCGCACTTAAAATTTGCGACAGTAAAAAATTATTTTTGAATAATTTACTATAGAAAAGGCAATCCCTGGCGCACTTAAAATTTGCGACAGTATAAAATTATTTTTGAAAAATTTACTATAGAAAAGGCAATCCCTGGCGCAATTAAAATTTGCGACAGTTGAAAATTATTTTTTGAATAATTTACTATAGAAAAGGCAATCCCTGGCGTAATTAAAATTTGCGACAGTATAAAATTATTTTTTGAATAATTTACTATAGAAAAGGCAATCCCTGGCGCACTTAAGATTTGCGACAGTAAAAAATTATTTTTTGAATAATTTACTATAGAAAAGGCAATCCCTGGCCTAATTAAAATTTGCGACAGTATAAAATTATTTTTTGAATAATTTACTATAGAAAAGGCAATCCCTGGCGCACATAAAATTTGCGACAGTAAAAAATTATTTTTTGAATAATTTACTATAGAAAAGGCAATCCCTGGCGTAATTAAAATTTGCGACAGTAGAAAATTATTTTTTGAATAATTTACTATAGAAAAGGCAATCCATGGCGCAATTAAAATTTGCGACAGTAAAAAATTATTTTTTGCAAAATTTACTACAGAAAAGGCAATCCCTGGCGCACTTAAAATTTGCGACAGTAAAAAATTATTTTGTGAGAAATTTACTATAGAAAAGGCAATCCCTGGCGCACTTAAAATTTGCGACAGTAGAAAATTATTTTTTGAAAAATTTACTATAGAAAAGGCAATCCCTGGCGTAATTAAAATTTGCGACAGTATAAAATTATTTTTTGAATAATTTACTATAGATAAGGCAATCCCTGGCGCAATTAAAATTTGCGACAGTAGAAAATTATTTTTTGAATAATTTACTATAGAAAAGGCAATCCCTGGCGTAATTAAAATTTGCGACAGTAAAAAATTATTTTTTGAATAATTTACTATAGAAAAGGCAATCTCTGGCGCAATTAAAATTTGCGACAGTAAAAAATTATTTTTTGAATAATTTACTATAGAAAAGGCAATCCCTGGCGTAATTAAAATTTGCGACAGTATAAAATTATTTTTTGAATAATTTACTATAGAAAAGGCAATCCCTGGCGTAATTAAAATTTGCGACAGTATAAGATTATTTTTTGAATAATTTACTATAGAAAAGGCAATCCCTGGCGCACTTAAAATTTGCGACAGTAAAAAATTATTTTTTGAATAATTTACTATAGAAAAGGCAATCCCTGGCGTAATTAAAATTTGCGACAGTAGAAAATTATTTTTTGAATAATTTACTATAGAAAAGGCAATCCCTGGCGTATTTAAAATTTGCGACAGTAAGAAATTAATTTGTGAGAAATTTACTATAGAAAAGGCAATCCCTGGGATATTTAAAATTTGCGACAGTAAAAAATTATTTTTTGAATAATTTACTATAGAAAAGGCAATCCCTGGCGTATTTAAAATTTGCGACAGTAAACAATTAATTTGTGAAAAATTAACCGGGCGAAATTGAAATTTGCGAGAGTAAAAAATTATTTTTTGAATAATTTACTATAGAAAAGGCAATCCCTGGCGTAATTAAAATTTGCTACAGTTGAAAATTATTTTTTGAATAATTTACTATAGAAAAGGCAATCCCTGGCGCACTTAAAATTTGCCACAGTAGAAAATTATTTTTTGAATAATTTACTATAGAAAAGGCAATCCCTGGCGCAATTAAAATTTGCGACAGTAAAAATTATTTTTTGAATAATTTACTATAGAAAAGGCAATCCCTGGCGTAATTAAAATATGCGACAGTATAAAATTATTTTTTGAATAATTTACTATAGAAAAGGCAATCCCTGGCGTAATGAAAATTTTCGACAGTATAAAATTATTTTTTGAATAATTTACTATAGAAAAGGCAATCCCTGGCGCACTTAAAATTTGCGACAGTAAAAAATTATTTTTTGAATAATTTACTATAGAAAGGGCAATCCTTGGGGTAATTAAAATTTGCGACAGTAGAAAATTATTTTTTGAATAATTTACTATAGAAAAGGCAATCCCTGGCGCACTTAAAATTTGCGACAGTAAAAAATTATTTTTTGAATAATTTACTATAGAAGAGGCAATCCCTGGAATATTTATAATTTGCGACAGTAGAAAATTATTTTTTGAATAATTTAGTATAGAAAAGGCAATCCCTGGCGTATTTAAAATTTGCGACAGTAAAAAATTAATATTTTGACAAATTTACTGTAGAAAAGGCAATCCCTGGCGCAATTAAAATTTGCGACAGTTAAAAATTATTTTTTGAATAATTTACTATAGAAAAGGCAATCCGTGGCGCACTTAAAATTTGCGACAGTATAAAATTATTTTTTGCAAAATTTACTATAGAAAAGGCAATCCCTGGCGAAATTAAAATTTGCGACAGTATAAAATTATTTTTTGAATAATTTACTATAGAAAAGGCAATCCCTGGCGTAATTAAAATTTGCGACAGTATAAAATAATTTTTTGAATAATTTACTATAGAAAAGGCAATCCCTGGCGTAATTAAAATTTGCGACAGTAGAAAATTATTTTTTGAATAATTTACTATAGAAAAGGCAATCCCTGGCGAAATTAAAATTTGCTACAGTAAAAAATTATTTTTGAAAAATTTACTGTAGAAAAGGCAATCTCTGGCGCAGTTAAAACTTGCGATAGTAAAAAATTATTTTTTGAATAATTTACTATAGAAAAGGCAATCCCTGGCGCACTTGAAATTTGCGACAGTAAAAAATTATTTTTTGAATAATTTACTATAGAAAAGGCAATCCCTGGCGTAATTAAAATTTGCGACAGTAGAAAATAATTTTTTGAATAATTTACTATAGAAAAGGCAATCCCTGGCGCACTTAAAATTTGCGACAGTAAAAAATTATTTTTTGAATAATTTACTATAGAAAAGGCAAACCCTGGCGTATTTAAAATTTCCGACTGTAAAAAATTAATTTGTGAAAAATTTACCTGGCGAAATTGAAATTTGCGAGAGTAAAAAATTATTTTTTGAATAATTTACTATAGAAAAGGCAATCCCTGGCGCACTTAAAATTTGCGACAGTATAAAATTATTTTTTGAATAATTTACTATAGAAAAGGCAATCCCTGGTGTAATTAAAATTTGCGACAGTATAAAATAATTTTTTGAATAGTTTACTATAGAAAAGGCAATCCCTGGCGTACTTAAAATTTGCGACAGTATAAAATTATTTTTTGAATAATTTACTATAGAAAAGGCAATCCCTGGCGTAATTAAAATTTGCGACAGTATAAAATTATTTTTTGAATAATTTACTATATAAAAGGCAATCCCTGGCGTAATTAAAATTTGCGACAGTAGAAAATTATTTTTTGAATAATTTACTATAGAAAAGGCAAACCCTGGCGTATTTAAAATTTCCGACAGTAAAAAATTAATTTGTGAAAAATTTACCTGGCGAAATTGAAATTTGCGAGAGTAAAAAATTATTTTTTGAATAATTTACTATAGAAAAGGCAATCCCTGGCGCACTTAAAATTTCCGACTGTAAAAAATTATTTTTTGAATAATTTACTATAGAAAGGCAATCCCTGGCGTAATTAAAATTTGCGACAGTAAAAAATTAATATTTTGAAAAATTTACTGTAGAAAAGGCAATCCCTGGCGCAATTAAAATTTGCGACAGTAGAAAATTATTTTTTGAATAATTTACTATAGAAAAGGCAATCCCTGGCGCACTTAAAATTTGCGACAGTAAAAAATTATTTTTTGAATAATTTACTATAGAAAAGGCAATCCCTGGCGTGATTAAAATTTGCGACAGTATAAAATTATTTTTTGAATAATTTACTATAGAAAAGGCAATCCCTGGCGCACTTAAAATTTGCGACAGTAAAAAATTATTTTTTGAATAATTTACTATAGAAAAGGCAATCCGTGGCGTATTTAAAATTTGCGACAGTAGAAAATTATGTTTTGAATAATTTACTATAGAAAAGGCAATCCCTGGCGCAATTAAAATTTGCGACAGTAAAAAATTATTTTTTGAATAATTTACTATAGAAAAGGCAATCCCTGGCGTAATTAAAATTTGCGACAGTATAAAATTATTTTTTGAATAATTTACTATAGAAAAGGCAATTCCTGGCGTAATTAAAATTTGCGAAAGTATAAATTTATTTTTTGAATAATTTACTATAGAAAAGGCAATCCCTGGCGTAACTAAAATTTGCGACAGTAGAAAATTATTTTTTGAATAATTTACTATAGAAAAGGCAATCCCTGGCGTATTTAAAATTTGCGACAGTAAAAAATTAATTTGTGAAAAATTTACCTGGCGAAATTGAAATTTGCGAGAGTAAAAAATTATTTTTTGAATAATTTACTATAGAAAAGGCAATCCCTGGCGTAATTAAAATTTGCGACAGTAAAAAATTATTTTTTGAATAATTTACTATAGAAAAGGCAATCCCTGGCGCACTTAAAATTTGCGACAGTAAAAAATTATTTTTTGAATAATTTACAATAGGAAAGGCAATCCCTGGCGCAATTAAACTTTGCGACAGTAAAAAATTATTTTTTGAATAATTTACTATAGAAAAGGCAATCCCTGGCGGATTTGAAATTTGCTACAGTAAAAAATTATTTTTTGAATAATTTACTATAGAAAAGGCAATCCCTGGCGCACTTAAAATTTGCGACAGTAAAAAATTATTTTTTGAATAATTTACTATAGAAAAGGCAATCCCTGGCGCAATTAAAATTTGCGACAGTTGAAAATTATTTTTTGAATAATTTACTATAGAAAAGGCACTCCCTGGTATAATTAAAATTTGCGACAGTATAAAATTAATTTTTGGAAAATTTACTGTAGAAAAGGCAATCCCTGGCGCAATTAAAATTTGCGACAGTAGAAAATTATTTTTTGAAAAATTTACTGTAGAAAAGGCAATCCCTGGCGCAATTAAAATTTGCGACAGTAAAAAATTATTTTTTGAATAATTTACTATAGAAAAGGCAATCCCTGGCGGATTTGAAATTTGCGACAGTAAAAAATTATTTTTTGAATAATTTACTATAGAAAAGGCAATCCCTGGCGTATTTAAAATTTGCGACAGTAAAAAATTATTTTTTGAATAATTTACTATAGAAAAGGCAATCCCTGGGATATTTAAAATTTGCGACAGTAGAAAATTATTTTTTGAATAATTTACTATAGAAAAGGCAATCCCTGGCGTAATTAAAATTTGCGACAGTTGAAAATTATTTTTTGAATAATTTACTATAGAAAAGGCAATCCCTGGCGCAATTAAAATTTGCGACAGTTGAAAATTATTTTTTGAATGATTTACTATAGAAAAGGTAATCCCTGGCGTATTTAAAATTTGCGACAGTAAAAAATTAATTTGTGAAAAATTTACCTGGCGAAATTGAAATCTGCGAGAGTAAAAAATTATTTTTTGAATAATTTACTATAGAAAAGGCAATCCCTGGCGTAATTAAAATTTGCGACAGTATAAAATTATTTTTTGAATAATTTACTATAGAAAAGGCAATCCCTGGCGCACTTAAGATTTGCGACAGTAAAAAATTATTTTTTGAATAATTTACTATAGAAAAGGCAATCCCTGGCCTAATTAAAATTTGCGACAGTATAAAATTATTTTTTGAATAATTTACTATAGAAAAGGCAATCCCTGGCGCACATAAAATTTGCGACAGTAAAAAATTATTTTTTGAATAATTTACTATAGAAAAGGCAATCCCTGGCGTAATTAAAATTTGCGACAGTAGAAAATTATTTTTTGAATAATTTACTATAGAAAAGGCAATCCATGGCGCAATTAAAATTTGCGACAGTAAAAAATTATTTTTTGCAAAATTTACTACAGAAAAGGCAATCCCTGGCGCACTTAAAATTTGCGACAGTAAAAAATTATTTTGTGAGAAATTTACTATAGAAAAGGCAATCCCTGGCGCACTTAAAATTTGCGACAGTAGAAAATTATTTTTTGAAAAATTTACTATAGAAAAGGCAATCCCTGGCGTAATTAAAATTTGCGACAGTATAAAATTATTTTTTGAATAATTTACTATAGAAAAGGCAATCCCTGGCGCAATTAAAATTTGCGACAGTAGAAAATTATTTTTTGAATAATTTACTATAGAAAAGGCAATCCCTGGCGTAATTAAAATTTGCGACAGTAAAAAATTATTTTTTGAATAATTTACTATAGAAAAGGCAATCTCTGGCGCAATTAAAATTTGCGACAGTAAAAAATTATTTTTTGAATAATTTACTATAGAAAAGGCAATCCCTGGCGTAATTAAAATTTGCGACAGTATAAAATTATTTTTTGAATAATTTACTATAGAAAAGGCAATCCCTGGCGTAATTAAAATTTGCGACAGTATAAGATTATTTTTTGAATAATTTACTATAGAAAAGGCAATCCCTGGCGCACTTAAAATTTGCGACAGTAAAAAATTATTTTTTGAATAATTTACTATAGAAAAGGCAATCCCTGGCGTAATTAAAATTTGCGACAGTAGAAAATTATTTTTTGAATAATTTACTATAGAAAAGGCAATCCCTGGCGTATTTAAAATTTGCGACAGTAAGAAATTAATTTGTGAGAAATTTACTATAGAAAAGGCAATCCCTGGGATATTTAAAATTTGCGACAGTAAAAAATTATTTTTTGAATTATTTACTATAGAAAAGGCAATCCCTGGCGTATTTAAAATTTGCGACAGTAAACAATTAATTTGTGAAAAATTAACCTGGCGAAATTGAAATTTGCGAGAGTAAAAAATTATTTTTTGAATAATTTACTATAGAAAAGGCAATCCCTGGCGTAATTAAAATTTGCTACAGTTGAAAATTATTTTTTGAATAATTTACTATAGAAAAGGCAATCCCTGGCGCACTTAAAATTTGCCACAGTAGAAAATTATTTTTTGAATAATTTACTATAGAAAAGGCAATCCCTGGCGCAATTAAAATTTGCGACAGTAAAAATTATTTTTTGAATAATTTACTATAGAAAAGGCAATCCCTGGCGTAATTAAAATATGCGACAGTATAAAATTATTTTTTGAATAATTTACTATAGAAAAGGCAATCCCTGGCGTAATGAAAATTTTCGACAGTATAAAATTATTTTTTGAATAATTTACTATAGAAAAGGCAATCCCTGGCGCACTTAAAATTTGCGACAGTAAAAAATTATTTTTTGAATAATTTACTATAGAAAGGGCAATCCTTGGGGTAATTAAAATTTGCGACAGTAGAAAATTATTTTTTGAATAATTTACTATAGAAAAGGCAATCCCTGGCGCACTTAAAATTTGCGACAGTAAAAAATTATTTTTTGAATAATTTACTATAGAAAAGGCAATCCCTGGAATATTTAAAATTTGCGACAGTAGAAAATTATTTTTTGAATAATTTAGTATAGAAAAGGCAATCCCTGGCGTATTTAAAATTTGCGACAGTAAAAAATTAATATTTTGACAAATTTACTGTAGAAAAGGCAATCCCTGGCGCAATTAAAATTTGCGACAGTTAAAAATTATTTTTGAATAATTTACTATAGAAAAGGCAATCCGTGGCGCACTTAAAATTTGCGACAGTATAAAATTATTTTTTGCAAAATTTACTATAGAAAAGGCAATCCCTGGCGAAATTAAAATTTGCGACAGTATAAAATTATTTTTTGAATAATTTACTATAGAAAAGGCAATCCCTGGCGTAATTAAAATTTGCGACAGTATAAAATAATTTTTTGAATAATTTACTATAGAAAAGGCAATCCCTGGCGTAATTAAAATTTGCGACAGTAGAAAATTATTTTTTGAATAATTTACTATAGAAAAGGCAATCCCTGGCGAAATTAAAATTTGCTACAGTAAAAAATTAGTTTTTGAAAAATTTACTGTAGAAAAGGCAATCTCTGGCGCAGTTAAAACTTGCGATAGTAAAAAATTATTTTTTGAATAATTTACTATAGAAAAGGCAATCCCTGGCGCACTTGAAATTTGCGACAGTAAAAAATTATTTTTTGAATAATTTACTATAGAAAAGGCAATCCCTGGCGTAATTAAAATTTGCGACAGTAGAAAATAATTTTTTGAATAATTTACTATAGAAAAGGCAATCCCTGGCGCACTTAAAATTTGCGACAGTAAAAAATTATTTTTTGAATAATTTACTATAGAAAAGGCAAACCCTGGCGTATTTAAAATTTCCGACTGTAAAAAATTAATTTGTGAAAAATTTACCTGGCGAAATTGAAATTTGCGAGAGTAAAAAATTATTTTTTGAATAATTTACTATAGAAAAGGCAATCCCTGGCGCACTTAAAATTTGCGACAGTATAAAATTATTTTTTGAATAATTTACTATAGAAAAGGCAATCCCTGGTGTAATTAAAATTTGCGACAGTATAAAATAATTTTTTGAATAGTTTACTATAGAAAAGGCAATCCCTGGCGTACTTAAAATTTGCGACAGTATAAAATTATTTTTTGAATAATTTACTATAGAAAAGGCAATCCCTGGCGTAATTAAAATTTGCGACAGTATAAAATTATTTTTTGAATAATTTACTATATAAAAGGCAATCCCTGGCGTAATTAAAATTTGCGACAATAGAAAATTATTTTTTGAATAATTTACTATAGAAAAGGCAAAACCTGGCGTATTTAAAATTTCCGACAGTAAAAAATTAATTTGTGAAAAATTTACCTGGCGAAATTGAAATTTGCGAGAGTAAAAAATTATTTTTTGAATAATTTACTATAGAAAAGGCAATCCCTGGCGCACTTAAAATTTCCGACTGTAAAAAATTATTTTTTGAATAATTTACTATAGAAAGGCAATCCCTGGCGTAATTAAAATTTGCGACAGTAAAAAATTAATATTTTGAAAAATTTACTGTAGAAAAGGCAATCCCTGGCGCAATTAAAATTTGCGACAGTAGAAAATTATTTTTTGAATAATTTACTATAGAAAAGGCAATCCTGGCGCACTTAAAATTTGCGACAGTAAAAAATTATTTTTTTGAATAATTTACTATAGAAAAGGCAATCCCTGGCGTGATTAAAATTTGCGACAGTAGAAAATTATTTTTTGAATAATTTACTATAGAAAAGGCAATCCCTGGCGCACTTAAAATTTGCGACAGTAAAAAATTATTTTTTGAATAATTTACTATAGAAAAGGCAATCCGTGGCGTATTTAAAATTTGCGACAGTAGAAAATTATGTTTTGAATAATTTACTATAGAAAAGGCAATCCCTGGCGCAATTAAAATTTGCGACAGTAAAAAATTATTTTTTGAATAATTTACTATAGAAAAGGCAATCCCTGGCGTAATTAAAATTTGCGACAGTATAAAATTATTTTTTGAATAATTTACTATAGAAAAGGCAATTCCTGGCGTAATTAAAATTTGCGAAAGTATAAATTTATTTTTTGAATAATTTACTATAGAAAAGGCAATCCCTGGCGTAACTAAAATTTGCGACAGTAGAAAATTATTTTTTGAATAATTTACTATAGAAAAGGCAATCCCTGGCGTATTTAAAATTTGCGACAGTAAAAAATTAATTTGTGAAAAATTTACCTGGCGAAATTGAAATTTGCGAGAGTAAAAAATTATTTTTTGAATAATTTACTATAGAAAAGGCAATCCCTGGCGTAATTAAAATTTGCGACAGTAAAAAATTATTTTTTGAATAATTTACTATAGAAAAGGCAATCCCTGGCGCACTTAAAATTTGCGACAGTAAAAAATTATTTTTTGAATAATATACAATAGGAAAGGCAATCCCTGGCGCAATTAAACTTTGCGACAGTAAAAAATTATTTTTTGAATAATTTACTATAGAAAAGGCAATCCCTGGCGGATTTGAAATTTGCGACAGTAAAAAATTATTTTTTGAATAATTTACTATAGAAAAGGCAATCCCTGGCGCACTTAAAATTTGCGACAGTAAAAAATTATTTTTTGAATAATTTACTATAGAAAAGGCAATCCCTGGCGCAATTAAAATTTGCGACAGTTGAAAATTATTTTTTGAATAATTTACTTTAGAAAAGGCACTCCCTGGTATAATTAAAATTTGCGACAGTATAAAATTAATTTTTGGAAAATTTACTGTAGAAAAGGCAATCCCTGGCGCAATTAAAATTTGCGACAGTAGAAAATTATTTTTTGAAAAATTTACTGTAGAAAAGGCAATCCCTGGCGCAATTAAAATTTGCGACAGTAAAAAATTATTTTTTGAATAATTTACTATAGAAAAGGCAATCCCTGGCGGATTTGAAATTTGCGACAGTAAAAAATTATTTTTTGAATAATTTACTATAGAAAAGGCAATCCCTGGCGTATTTAAAATTTGCGACAGTAAAAAATTATTTTTTGAATAATTTACTATAGAAAAGGCAATCCCTGGGATATTTAAAATTTGCGACAGTAGAAAATTATTTTTTGAATAATTTACTATAGAAAAGGCAATCCCTGGCGTAATTAAAATTTGCGACAGTTGAAAATTATTTTTTGAATAATTTACTATAGAAAAGGCAATCCCTGGCGCAATTAAAATTTGCGACAGTTGAAAATTATTTTTTGAATGATTTACTATAGAAAAGGTAATCCCTGGCGTATTTAAAATTTGCGACAGTAAAAAATTAATTTGTGAAAAATTTACCTGGCGAAATTGTAATTTGCGAGAGTAAAAAATTATTTTTTGAATAATTTACTATAGAAAAGGCAATCCCTGGCGTAATTAAAATTTGCGACAGTAAAAAATTATTTTTTGAATAATTTACTATAGAAAAGGCAATCCCTGGCGCACTTAAAATTTGCGACAGTAAAAAATTATTTTTTGAATAATCTACTATAGAAAAGGCAATCCCTGGCGTATTTAAAATTTGCGACAGTAGAAAATTATTTTTTGAATAATTTACTATAGAAAAGGCAATCCCTGGCGTATTTAAAATTTGCGACAGTAAAAAATTAATATTTTGAAAAATTTACTGTAGAAAAGGCAATCCCTGGCGCAATTAAAATTTGCGACAGTAAAAAATTATTTTTTGAATAATTTACTATAGAAAAGGCAATCCCTGGCGCACTTAAAATTTGCGACAGTATAAAATTATTTTTAGAATAATTTACTATAGAAAAGGCAATCCCTGGCGTATTTAAAATTTGCGACAGTAAAAAATTAATATTTTGAAAAATTTACTGTAGAAAAGGCAATCCCTGGCGCAATTAAAATTTGCGACAGTATAAAATTATTTTTTGAATAATTTACTATAGAAATGGCAATCCCTGGCGCAATTAAAATTGCGACAGTAAAAAATTAATATTTTGCAAAATTTACTAAAGAAACGGCAATCCCTGGGATATTTAAAATTTGCGACAGTAGAAAATTATTTTTTGAGTAATTTACTATAGAAAAGGCAATCCCTGGCGCAATTAAAATTTGCGACAGTAAAAAATTATTTTTTGAATAATTTACTATAGAAAAGGCAATCCCTGGCGTAATTAAAATTTGAGACAGTATAAAATTATTTTTTGAATAATTTACTATAGGAAAGGCAATCCCTGGCGGACTTAAAATTTGCGACAGTTAAA
Source organism: Dioctria linearis (assembly GCA_963930735.1). Lineage (NCBI taxonomy): Eukaryota > Metazoa > Arthropoda > Insecta > Diptera > Asilidae > Dioctria > Dioctria linearis. The sequence continues at coordinate 45,901 of CAWVNZ010002370.1, read as the reverse complement.
AATTATTTTTTGAATAATTTACTATAGAAAAGGCAATCCCTGGCGTAATTAAAATTTGCGACAGTAGAATATTAATTTTTGAATAATTTACTATAGAAAAGGCAATCCCCGGCGCACTTAAAATTTGCGACAGTAAAAAATTAATTTGTGAGAAATTTACTATAGAAAAGGCAATCCCTGGGATATTTAAAATTTGCGACAGTAGAAAATTATTTTTTGAAAAATTTACTGTAGAAAAGGCAATCCCTGGCGTAATTAAAATTTGCGACAGTAAAAAATTATTTTTTGCAAAATTTACTATAGAAAAGGTATTCCCTGGCGCAATTACAATTTGCGACAGTAAAAAATTATTTTTTGAATAATTTACTATAGAAAAGGCAATCCCTGGCGCAATTAAAATTTGCGACAGTAAAAAATTATTTTTTGAAAAATTTACTATAGAAAAGGCAATCCCTGGCGTATTTAAAATTTGCGACAGTAAAAAATAATTTTTTGAAAAATTTACTATAGAAAAGGCAATCCCTGGCGTATTTAAAATTTGCGACAGTATAAAATTAATTTTTGAAAAATTTACTGTAGAAAAGGCAATCCCTGGCGTAATTAAAATTTGCGACAGTAAAAAATTATTTTTTGCAAAATTTACTATAGAAAAGGTAATCCCTGGCGCAATTACAATTTGCGACAGTAAAAAATTATTTTTTTGCAAAATTTACTATAGAAAAGGCAATCCCTGGCGTATTTAAAATTTGCGACAGTAGAAAATTATTTTTTGAATAATTTACTATAGAAAAGGCAATCCCTGGCGCAATTAAAATTTGCGACAGTATAAAATTAATTTTTGAATAATTTACTATAGAAAAGGCAATCCCTGGCGCACTTAAAATTTGCGACAGTAAAAAATTATTTTTTGAATAATTTACTATAGAAAAGGCAATCCCTGGCGTAATTAAAATTTGCGACAGTATAAAATTATTTTTTGAATAATTTACTATAGAAAAGGCAATCCCTGACGCAATTAAAATTTGCGACAGTAAAAAATTAATTTGTGAAAAATTTACTATAGAAAAGGCAATCCCTGGGATATTTAAAATTTGCGACAGTACAAAATTATTTTTTGAATAATTTACTATAGAAAAGGCAATCCCTGGCGCAATTAAAATTTGCGACAGTAAAAAATTATTTTTTGAATAATTAACTATAGAAAAGGCAATCCCTGGCGCAATTAAAATTTGCGACAGTAAAAAATTATTTTTTGAAAAATTTACTATAGAAAAGGCAATCCCTGGCGCAATTAAAATTTGCGACAGTAAAAAATTAATTTGTGAGAAATTTACTATAGAAAAGGCAATCCCTGGGATATTTAAAATTTGCGACAGTAGAAAATTATTTTTTGAATAATTTACTATAGAAAAGGCAATCCCTGGCGCAATTAAAATTTGCGACAGTAAAAAATTAATTTGTGAGAAATTTACTATAGAAACGGCAATCCCTGGGTATTTAAAATTTGCGACAGTAGAAAATTATTTTTTGAGTAATTTACTATAGAAAAGGCAATCCCTGGCGCAATTAAAATTTGCGACAGTAAAACATTATTTTTTGAATAATTTACTATAGAAAAGGCAATCCCTGGCGTAATTAAAATTTGCGACAGTATAAAATTATTTTTTGAATAATTTACTATAGAAAAGGCAATCCCTGGCACACTTAAAATTTGCGACAGTAAAAAATTAATTTGTGAGAAATTTACTATAGAAAAGGCAATCCCTGGGATATTTAAAATTTGCGACAGTAGAAAATTATTTTTTGAAAAATTTACTGTAGAAAAGGCAATCCCTGGCGTAATTAAAATTTGCGACAGTAAAAAATTATTTTTTGCAAAATTTACTATAGAAAAGGTAATCCCTGGCGCAATTACAATTTGCGACAGTAAAAAATTATTTTTTGAATAATTTACTATAGAAAAGGCAATCCCTGGCGCAATTAAAATTTGCGACAGTAAAAAATTATTTTTTGAAAAATTTACTATAGAAAAGGCAATCCCTGGCGTATTTAAAATTTGCGACAGTAAAAAATTATTTTTTGAAAAATTTACTATAGAAAAGGCAATCCCTGGCGTATTTAAAATTTGCGACAGTATAAAATTAATTTTTGAAAAATTTACTGTAGAAAAGGCAATCCCTGTCGTAATTAAAATTTGCGACAGTAAAAAATTATTTTTTGCAAAATTTACTATAGAAAAGGTAATCCCTGGCACAATTACAATTTGCGACAGTAAAAAATTATTTTTTTGCAAAATTTACTATAGAAAAGGCAATCCCTGGCGTATTTAAAATTTGCGACAGTAGAAAATTATTTTTTGAATAATTTACTATAGAAAAGGCAATCCCTGGCGCAATTAAAATTTGCGACAGTATAAAATTAATTTTTGAATAATTTACTATAGAAAAGGCAATCCCTGGCGCACTTAAAATTTGCGACAGTAAAAAATTATTTTTTGAATAATTTACTATAGAAAAGGCAATCCCTGGCGTAATTAAAATTTGCGACAGTATAAAATTATTTTTTGAATAATTTACTATAGAAAAGGCAATCCCTGGCGCAATTAAAATTTGCGACAGTAAAAAATTAATTTGTGAGAAATTTACTATAGAAAAGGCAATCCCTGGGATATTTAAAATTTGCGACAGTAGAAAATTATTTTTTGAATTATTTACTATAGAAATGGCAACCCCTGGCGCAATTAAAATTTGCGACAGTAAAAAATTATTTTTTGAATAATTTACTATAGAAAAGGCAATCCCTGGCGTAATTAAAATTTGCGACAGTATAAAATTATTTTTTGAATAATTTACTATAGAAAAGGCAATCCCTGGCGCACTTAAAATTTGCGACAGTAAAAAAATTTTTTTTGAATAATTTACTATAGAAAAGGCAATCCCTGGCGTAATTAAAATTTGCGACAGTAGAAAATTATATTTTGAATAATTTACTATAGAAAAGACAATCCCTGGCGCACTTAAAATTTGCGACGGTAAAAAATTAATTTGTGAGAAATTTACTATAGAAGAGGCAATCCCTGGGATATTTAAAATTTGCGACAGTAGAAAATTATTTTTTGAAAAATTTACTGTAGAAAAGGCAATCCCTGGGATATTTAAAATTTGCGACAGTAGAAAATTATTTTTTGAAAAATTTACTGTAGAAAAGGCAATCCCTGGCGTAATTAAAATTTGCGACAGTAAAAAATTATTTTTTGCAAAATTTACTATAGAAAAGGTAATCCCTGGCGCAATTACAATTTGCGACAGTAAAAAATTATTTTTTGAATAATTAACTATAGAAAAGGCAATCCCTGGCGCAATTAAAATTTGCGACAGTAAAAAATTATTTTTTGAAAAATTTACTATAGAAAAGGCAATCCCTGGCGTATTTAAAATTTGCGACAGTAAAAAATTATTTTTTGAAAAATTTACTATAGAAAAGGCAATCCCTGGCGTAATTAAAATTTGCGACAGTTGAAAATTATTTTTTGAATAATTTACTATAGAAGAGGCAATCCCTGGCGCACTTAAAATTTGCGACAGTAAAAAATTATTTTTTGTATAATTTACTATAGAAAAGGCAATCCCTGGCGTATTTAAAATTTGTGACAGTATAAAATTAATTTTTGAAAAATTTACTGTAGAAAAGGCAATCCCTGGCGCAATAAAAATTTGCGACAGTAGAAAATTATTTTTTGAAAAATTTACTGTAGAAAAGGCAATCCCTGGCGCAATTAAAATTTGCGACAGTAGAAAATTATTTTTTGAATAATTTACTATAGAAAAGGCAATCCCTGGCGTAATTAAAATTTGCGACAGTATAAAATTATTTTTTGAATAATTTACTATAGAAAAGGCAATCCCTGGCGTAATTAAAATTTGCGACAGTATAAAATTATTTTTTGAATAATTTACTATAGAAAAGGCAATCCCCGGCGTAATTAAAATTTGCGACAGTAGAACATTATTTTTTGAATAATTTACTATAGAAAAGGCAATCCCTGGCTTATTTAAAATTTGCGACAGTAAAAAATTAATTTGTGAAAAAGTTACCTGGCGAAATTGAAATTTGCGAGAGTAAAAAATTATTTTTTGAATAATTTACTATAGAAAAGGCAATCCCTGGCGTAATTAAAATTTGCGACAGTAAAAAATTATTTTTTGAATAATTTACTATAGAAAAAGCAATCCCTGGCGCACTTAAAATTTGCGACAGTAAAAAATTATTTTTTGAATAATTTACTATAGAAAAGGCAATGCCTGGCGTATTTAAAATTTGCGACAGTAAAAACTTAATATTTTGAAAAATTTACTGTAGAAAAGGCGATCCCTGGCGCAATTAAAATTTGCGACAATAAAAAATTATTTTTTGAATAATTTCCTATAGAAAAGGCAATCCCTGGCGCTCTTAAAATTTGCGACAGTATAAAATTATTTTTTGCAAAATTTACTATAGAAAAGGCAATCCCTGGCGTAATTAAAAATTTGCGACAGTATAAAATTATTTTTTGAATAATTTACTATAGAAAAGGCAATCCCTGGCGTAATTAAAATTTGCGACAGTATAAAATGATTTTTTGAATAATTTACTATAGAAAAGGCAATCCCTGGCGTAATTAAAATTTGCGACAGTAGAAAACTATTTTTTGAATAATTTACTATAGAAAAGGCAATCCCTGGCGTAATTAAAATTTGCGACAGTAAAAAATTAGTTTTTGAAAAATTTACTGTAGAAAAGGCAATCCCTGGCGCAATTAAAACTTGCGATAGTAAAAAATTATTTTTTGAATAATTTACTATAGAAAAGGCAATCCCTGGCGCACTTAAAATTTGCGACAGTAAAAAATTATTTTTTGAATAATTTACTATAGAAAAGGCAATCCCTGGCGTAATTAAAATTTGCGACAGTAGAAAATTATTTTTTGAATAATTTACTATAGAAAAGGCAATCCCTGGCGTATTTAAAATTTGCGACGGTAAAAAATTAATATTTTGAAAAATTTACTGTAGAAAAGGCAATCGCTGGCGCAATTAAAATTTGCGACAGTAAAAAATTATTTTTTGAATAATTTACTATAGAAAAGGCAATCCCTGGCGCACTTAAAATTTGCGACAGTAGAAAATTATTTTTTGAATAATTTACTATAGAAAAGGCAATACCTGGCGTAATTAAAATTTGCGACAGTATAAAATTATTTTTTGAATAATTTACTATAGAAACTGCAAACCCTGGCGTAATTAAAATTTGCGACAGTATAAAATTATTTTTTGAATAATTTACTATAGAAAAGGCAATCCCTGGCGTAATTAAAATTTGCGACAATAGAAAATTATTTTTTGAATAATTTACTATAGAAAAGGCAATCCCTGGCGTATTTAAAATTTGCGACAGTAAAAAATTAATTTGTGAAAAATTTACCTGGCGAGATTGAAATTTGCGAGAGTAAAAAATTATTTTTTGAATAATTTACTATAGAAAAGGCAATCCCTGGCGTAATTAAAATTTGCGACAGTAAAAAATTATTTTTTGAATAATTTACTATAGGAAAGGCAATCCCTGGCGTAATTAAAATTTGCGACAGTATAAAATTATTTTTTGAATAATTTACTATAGAAAAGGCAATCCCTGGCGTAATTAAAATTTGCGACAGTAGAACATTATTTTTTGAATAATTTACTATAGAAAAGGCAATCCCTGGCTTATTTAAAATTTGCGACAGTAAAAAATTAATTTGTGAAAAATTTACCTGGCGAAATTGAAATTTGCGAGAGTAAAAAATTATTTTTTGAATAATTTACTATAGAAAAGGCAATCCCTGGCGTAATTAAAATTTGCGACAGTAAAAAATTATTTTTTGAATAATTTACTATAGAAAAAGCAATCCCTGGCGCACTTAAAATTTGCGACAGTAAAAAATTATTTTTTGAATAATTTACTATAGAAAAGGCAATCCCTGGCGTATTTAAAATTTGCGACAGTAGAAAATTATTTTTTGAATAATTTACTATAGAAAAGGCAATGCCTGGCGTATTTAAAATTTGCGACAGTAAAAACTTAATATTTTGAAAAATTTACTGTAGAAAAGGCGATCCCTGGCGCAATTAAAATTTGCGACAATAAAAAATTATTTTTTGAATAATTTGCTATAGAAAAGGCAATCCCTGGCGCTCTTAAAATTTGCGACAGTATAAAATTATTTTTTGCAAAATTTACAATAGAAAAGGCAATCCCTGGCGTAATTAAAAATTTGCGACAGTATAAAATTATTTTTTGAATAATTTACTATAGAAAAGGCAATCCCTGGCGTAATTAAAATTTGCGACAGTATAAAATGATTTTTTGAATAATTTACTATAGAAAAGGCAATCCCTGGCGTAATTCAAATTTGCGACAGTAGAAAATTATTTTTTGAATAATTTACTATAGAAAAGGCAATCCCTGGCGTAATTAAAATTTGCGACAGTATAAAATTATTTTTTGAATAATTTACTATAGGAAAGGCAATCCCTGGCGCAATTAAAATTTGCGACAGTAAAAAATTATTTTTTGAATAATTTACTATAGAAAAGGCAATCCCTGGCGTAATTAAAATTTGCGACAGTAGAAAATTATTTTTTGAATAATTTACTATAGAAAAGGCAATCCCTGGCGTAATTAAAATTTGCAACAGTAAAAAATTAGTTTTGAAAAATTTACTGTAGAAAAGGCAATCCCTGGCGCACTTAAAATTTGCGACAGTAAAAAATTATTTTTTGAATAATTTACTATAGAAAAGGCAATCCCTGGCGTAATTAAAATTTGCGACAGTAGAAAATTATTTTTTGCAAAATTTACTATAGAAAAGGTAATCCCTGGCGCAATTACAATTTGCGACAGTATAAAATTAATATTTTGAAAAATTTACTGCAGAAAAGGCAATCCCTGGCGCAATTAAAATTTGCGATAGTAAAAAATTATTTTTTGAATAATTTACTATAGAAAAGGCAATCCCTGGCGCACTTAAAATTTGCGACAGTATAAAATTATTTTTTGAATAATTTACTATAGAAAAGGCAATCCCTGGCGTAATTAAAATTTGCGACAGTATAAAATTATTGTTTGAATAATTTACTATAGAAAAGGCAATCCCTGGCGTAATTAAAATTTGCGACAGTAGAAAATTATTTTTTGAATAATTTACTATAGAAAAGGCAATCCCTGGCGTATTTAAAATTTGCGACAGTAAAAAATTAATTTGTGAAAAATTTACCTGGCGAAATTGAAATTTGCGAGAGTAAAAAATTATTTTTTGAATAATTTACTATAGAAAAGGCAATCCCTGGCGCACTTAAAATTTGCGACAGTAAAAAATTATTTTTTGAATAATTTACTATAGAAAAGGCAATCCCTGGCGTAATTAAAATTTGCGACAGTAGAAAATTATTTTTTGAATAATTTACTATAGAAAAGGCAATCCCTGGCGCAATTAAAATTTGCGACAATAAAAAATTAATTTGTGAGAAATTTACTTTAGAAAAGGCAATCCCTGGGATATTTAAAATTTGCGACAGTAGAAAATTATTTTTTGAATAATTTACTATAGAAAAGGCAATCCCTGGCGCAATTAAAATTTGCGACAGTAAAAAATTATTTTTTGATTAATTTACTATAGAAAAGGCAATCCCTGGCGTAATTAAAATTTGCGAGAGTATAAAATTATTTTTTGAATAATTTACTATAGAAAAGGCAATCCCTGGCGCACTTAAAATTTGCGACAGTAAAAAATTATTTTTTGAATAATTTACTATAGAAAAGGCAATCCCTGGCGTAATTAAAATTTGCGACAGTAGAAAATTATTTTTTGAATAATTTACTATAGAAAAGGCAATCCCTGGCGCACTTAAAATTTGCGACAGTAAAAAATTAATTTGTGAGAAATTTACTATAGAAAAGGCCATCCCTGGGATATTTAAAATTTGCGACAGTAGAAAATTATTTTTTGAAAAATTTACTGTAGAAGAGGCAATCCCTGGCGTAATTAAAATTTGCGACAGTAAAAAATTATTTTTTGCAAAATTTTCTATAGAAAAGGCAATCCCTGGCGCAATTACAATTTGCGGCAGTAAAAAATTATTTTTTGAATAATTTACTGTAGAAAAGGCAATCCCTGGCGCAATTAAAATTTGCGACAGTAAAAAATTATTTTTTGAAAAATTTACTATAGAAAAGGCAATCCCTGGCGTATTTAAAATTTGCGACAGTAAAAAATTATTTTTTGAAAAATTTACTATAGAAAAGGCAATCCCTGGCGTATTTAAAACTTGCGACAGTATAAAATTAATTTTTGAAAAATTTACTGTAGAAAAGGCAATCCCTGGCGTAATTAAAATTTGCGACAGTAAAAAATTATTTTTTGCAAAATATACTATAGAAAAGGTAATCCCTGGCGCAATTACAATTTGCGACAATAAAAAATTATTTTTTTGCAAAATTTACTATAGAAAAGGCATTCCATGGCGTATTTAAAATTTGCGACAGTAGAAAATTATTTTTTGAATAATTTACTATAGAAAAGGCAATCCCTGGCGCAATTAAAATTTGCGACAGTAGAAAATTATTTTTTGAATAATTTACTATAGAAAAGGCAATCCCTGGCGCAATTAAAATTTGCGACAGTATAAAATAATTTTTTGAATAATTTACTATAGAAAAGGCAATCCCTGGCGTAATTAAAATTTGCGACAGTATAAAATTATTTTTTGAATAATTTACTATAGAAAAGGCAATCCCTGGCGCACTTAAAATTTGCGACAGTAAAAAATTATTTTTTGAATAATTTACTATAGAAAAGGCAATCCCTGGCGTAATTAAAATTTGCGACAGTAGAAAATTATTTTTTTAATAATTTACTATAGAAAAGGCAATCCCTGGCGTATTTAAAATTTGCGACAGTAAAAAATTAATTTGTGAAAAATTTACCTGGCGAAATTGAAATTTGCGAGAGTAAAAAATTATTTTTTGAATAATTTACTATAGAAAAGGCAATCCCTGGCGCACTTAAAATTTGCGACAGTAAAAAATTATTTTTTGAATAATTTACTATAGAAAAGGCAATCAATGGCGTAATTAAAATTTGCGACAGTAGAAAATTATTTTTTGAATAATTTACTATAGAAAAGGCAATCCCTGGCGCAATTAAAATTTGCGACAGTATAATATTATTTTTTGAATAATTTACTATAGAAAAGGCAATCCCTGGCGTAATTAAAATTTGCGACAGTATAAAATTATTTTTTGAATAATTTACTATAGAAAAGGCAATCCCTGGCGCAATTAAAATTTGCGACAGTAAAAAATTAATTTGTGAGAAATTTACTTTAGAAAAGGCAATCCCTGGGATATTTAAAATTTGCGACAGTAGAAAATTATTTTTTGAATAATTTACTATAGAAAAGGCAATCCCTGGCGCAATTATAATTTGCGACAGTAAAAAATTATTTTTTGATTAATTTACTATAGAAAAGGCAATACCTGGCGTAATTAAAATTTGCGACAGTATAAAATTATTTTTTGAATAATTTACTATAGAAAAGGCAATCCCTGGCGCACTTAAAATTTGCGACAGTAAAAAATTATTTTTTGAATAATTTACTATAGAAAAGGCAATCCCTGGCGTAATTAAAATTTGCGACAGTAGAAAATTATTTTTTGAATAATTTACTATAGAAAAGGCAATCCCTGGCGCACTTAAAATTTGCGACAGTAAAAAATTAATTTGTGAGAAATTTACTATAGAAAAGGCCATCCCTGGGATATTTAAAATTTGCGACAGTAGAAAATTATTTTTTGAAAAATTTACTGTAGAAAAGGCAATCCCTGGCGTAATTAAAATTTGCGACAATAAAAAATTATTTTTTGCAAAATTTACTATAGAAAAGGTAATCCCTGGCGCAATTACAATTTGCGGCAGTAAAAAATTATTTTTTGAATAATTTACTATAGAAAAGGCAATCCCTGGCGCAATTAAAATTTGCGACAGTAAAAAATTATTTTTTGAAAAATTTACTATAGAAAAGGCAATCCCTGGCGTATTTAAAATTTGCGACAGTAAAAAATTATTTTTTGAAAAATTTACTATAGAAAAGGCAATCCTTGGCGTATTTAAAACTTGCAACAGTATAAAATTAATTTTTGAAAAATTTACTGTAGAAAAGGCAATCCCTGGCGTAATTAAAATTTGCGACATTAAAAAATTATTTTTTGCAAAATATACTATAGAAAAGGTAATCCCTGGCGCAATTACAATTTGCGACAGTAAAAAATTATTTTTTTTCAAAATTTACTATAGAAAAGGCATTCCATGGCGTATTTAAAATTTGCGCCAGTAGAAAATTATTTTTTGAATAATTTACTATAGAAAAGGCTATCCCTGGCGCAATTAAAATTTGCGGCAGTAGAAAATTATTTTTTGAATAATTTACTATAGAAAAGGCAATCCATGGCGCAATTAAAATTTGCGACAGTATAAAATTATTTTTTGAATAATTTACTATAGAAAAGGCAATCCCTGGCGTAATTAAAATTTGCGAGAGTATATAATTATTTTTTGAATAATTTACTATAGAAAAGGCAATCCCTGGCGTAATTAAAATTTGCGACAGTATAAAATTATTTTTTGAATAATTTACTATAGAAAAGGCAATCCCTGGCGTAATTAAAATTTGTGACAGTAAAAAATTAGTTTTTGAAAAATTTACTGTAGAAAAGGCAATCCCTGGCGCAATTAAAACTTGCGATAGTAAAAAATTATTTTTTAAATAATTTACTATAGAAAAGGCAATCCCTGGCGTAATTAAAATTTTCGACAGTAGAAAATTATTTTTTGCAAAATTTACTATAGAAAAGGTAATCCCTGGCGCAATTACAATTTGCGACAGTAAAAAATTATTTTTTTGCAAAATTTACTATAGAAAAGGCAATCCCTGGCGTATTTAAAATTTGCGACAGTATAAAATTAATTTTTGAATAATTTACTATAGAAAAGGCAATCCCTGGCGTAATTAAAATTTGCGACAGTAGAAAATTATTTTTTGAATAATTTATAATAGAAAAGGCAATCCCTGGCATAATTAAAATTTGCAACAGTAGAAAATTATTTTTTGAATAATTTACTATAGAAAAGGCAATCCCTGGCGTATTTAAAATTTGCGACAGTAAAAAATTAATTTGTGAAAAATTTACCTGGCGAAATTGAAATTTGCGAGAGTAAAAATTATTTTTTGAATAATTTACTATAGAAAAGGCAATCCCTGGAGCACTTAAAATTTGCGACAATAAAAAATTATTTTTTGAATAATTTACTATAGAAAAGGCAATCCATGCCGTAATTAAAATTTGCGACAGTAGAAAATTATTTTTTGAATAATTTACTATAGAAAAGGCAATCCCTGGCGCAATTAAAATTTACGACAGTATAAAATTATTTTTTGAATAATTTACTATAGAAAGGCAATCCCTGGCGTAATTAAAATTTGCGACAGATTAAATTATTTTTTGAATAATTTACTATAGAAAAGGCAATCCCTGGCGCAATTAAAATTTGCGACAGTAAAAAATTAATTTGTGAGAAATTTACTATAGAAAAGGCAATCCCTGGGATATTTAAAATTTGCGACAGTAGAAAATTATTTTTTGAATAATTTTCTATAGAAAAGGCAATCCCTGGCGCAATTAAAATTTGCGACAGTAAAAAATTATTTTTTGAATAATTTACTATAGAAAAGGCAATCCCTGGCGTAATTAAAATTTGCGACAGTATAAAATTATTTTTTGAATAATTTACTATAGAAAAGGCAATCCCTGGCGCACTTAAAATTTGCGACAGTAAAAAATTATTTTTTGAATAATTTACTATAGAAAAGGCAATCCCTGGCGTAATTAAAATTTGCGACAGTAGAAAATCATTTTTTGAATAATTTACTATAGAAAAGGCAATCCTTGGCGTACTTAAAATTTGCGACAGTAAAAAATTAATTTGTGAGAAATTTACTATAGAAAAGGCAATCCCTGGGATATTTAAAATTTGCGACAGTAGAAAATTATTTTTTGAAAAATTTACTATAGAAAAGGCAATCCCTGGCGTAGTTAAAATTTGCGACAGTAAAAAATTAGTTTTTGAAAAATTTACTGTAGAAAAGGCAATCCTTGGCGCAATTAAAATTTGCGACAGTAAAAAATTATTTTTTGAAAAATTTACTATAGAAAAGGCAATCCCTGGCGTATTTAAAATTTGCGACAGTAAAAAATTATTTTTTGAAAAATTTACTATAGAAAAGGCAATCCCTGGCGTATTTAAAATTTGCGACAGTATAAAATTAATTTTTGAAAAATTTACTGTAGAAAAGGCAATCCCTGGTGCACTTAAAATTTGCGACAGTATAAAATTATTTTTTGAATAATTGACTATAGAAAAGGTAATCCCTGGCGTAATTAAAATTTGCGACAGTATAAAATTATTTTTTGAATAATTTACTATAGAAAAGGCAATCCCTGGCGTAATTAAAATTTGCGACAGTAGAAAATTATTTTTTGAATAATTTACTATAGAAAAGGCAATCCCTGGCGTACTTAAAATTTGCGACAGTAAAAAATTAATTTGTGAAAAATTTACCTGGCGAAATTGAAATTTGCGAGAGTAAAAAATTATTTTTTGAATAATTTACTATAGAAAAGGCAATCCCTGGCGCACTTAAAATTTGCGACAGTAAAAAATTATTTTTTGAATAATTTACTATAGAAAAGGCAATCCCTGGCGTAATTAAAATTTGCGACAGTAGAAAATTATTTTTTGAATAATTTACTATAGAAAAGGCAATCCCTGGCGTAATTAAAATTTGCGACGGTATAAAATTATTTTTTGAATAATTTACTATAGAAAAGGCAATCCCTGGCGTAATTAAAATTTGCGACAGTAAAAAATTAGTTTTTGAAAAATTTACTGTAGAAAAGGCAATCCCTGGCGCAATTAAAATTTGCGATAGTAAAAAATTATTTTTTGAATAATTTACTGTAGAAAAGGCAATCCCTGGCGTAATTAAAATTTGCGACAGTAAAAAATTATTTTTTGAATAATTTACTATAGAAAAGGCAATCCCTGGCGCAATTAAAATTTGCGACAGTAAAAATTATTTTTTGAATAATTTACTATAGAAAAGGCAATCCCTGGTGTAATTAAAATTTGCGACAGTAGAAATAATTTTTTGAATAATTTACTATAGAAAAGGCAATCCCTGGCGTATTTAAAATTTGCGACAGTAAAAAATTATTTTTTGAATAATTTACTATAGAAAAGGCAATCCCTGGCGCAATTAAAATTTGCGACAGTAAAAAATTATTTTTTGCAAAATTTACTATAGAAAAGGCAATCCCTGGCGTATTTAAAATTTGCGACAGTATAAAATTAATTTTTGAAAAATTTACTGTATGAAAAGGCAATCCCTGGCGTAATTAAAATTTGCGACAGTAGAAAATTATTTTTTGAATAATTTACTATAGAAAAGGGCAATCCCTGGCGTAATTAAAATTTGCGACAGTAAAAAATTTTTTTTTGAATAATTTACTATAGAAAAGGCAATCCCTGGCGCACTTAAAATTTGCGACAGTATAAAATTATTTTTTGAATAATTTACTATAGAAAAGGCAATCCCTGGCGTAATTAAAATTTGCGACAGTATATAAATTATTTTTTGAATAATTTACTATAGAAAAGGCAATCCTTGCGCACTTAAAATTTGCGACAGTAAAAAAATTATTTTTTGAATAATTTACTATAGAAAAGGCAATCCCTGGCGCACTTAAAATTTGCGACAGTAAAAAATTATTTTTTGAATAATTTACTATAGAAATGGCAATCCCTGGGATATTTAAAATTTCCGACAGTAGAAAATTATTTTTTGAATAATTTACTATAGAAAAAGGCAATCCCTGGCGTATTTAAAATTTGCGACAGTAAAAAATTAATATTTTGAAAAATTTACTGTAGAAAAGGCAATCCCTGGCGCAATTAAAAATTTGCGACAGTAAAAAATTATTTTTTGAATAATTTACTATAGAAAAGGCAATCCCTGGCGCACTTTAAAATTTGCGACAGTATAAAATTATTTTTTGCAAAATTTACTATAGAAAAGGCAATCCCTGGCGTAATTAAAATTTTCGACAGTAAAAAATTAATATTTTGAAAAATTTACTGTAGAAAAGGCAATCCCTGGCGCTATTAAAATTTGCGACAGTAGAAAATTATTTTTTGAATAATTTACTATAGAAAAGGCAATCCTGGCGCACTTAAAATTTGCGACAGTAAAAAAATTATTTTTGCAAAATTTACTATAGAAAAGGCATTCCCTGGCGTAATTAAAATTTGCGACATTAAAAAATTATTTTTTGAATAATTTACTATAGAAAAGGCAATCCCTGGCGTAATTGAAATTTGCGACAGTAGAAAATTATTTTTTGAATAATTTACTATAGAAAAAGGCAATCCCTGGCGTATTTAAACTTTGCGACAGTAGAAAATTATTTTTTGAATAATTTACTATAGAAAAGGCAATCCCTGGCGTAATTAAAATTTGCGACAGTAGAAAATTATTTTTTGAATAATTTACTATAGAAAAGGCAATCCCTGGCGCAATTAAAATTTGCGACATTAAAAAATTATTTTTTGCAAAATTTACTATAGAAAAGGCAATCCCTGGCGTATTTAAAATTTGCGACAGTATAAAATTATTTTTTGAATAATTTACTGTAGAAAAGGCAATCCCTGGCGTAATTAAAATTTGCGACAGTAGAAAATTATTTTTTGAATAATTTACTATAGAAAAGACAATCCCTGGCGTATTTTAAAATTTGCGACAGTAAAAAATTATTTTTTTAATAATTTACTATAAAAAAGGCAATCCCTGGCGTAATTAAAATTTGCGACAATAGAAAATTATTTTTTGAATAATTTACTATAGAAAAGGCAATCCCTGGCGCAATTAAAATTTGCGACAGTAAAAAATTATTTTTTGAATAATTTACTATAGAACAGGCAATCCCTGGCGTATTTAAAATTTGCGACAGTATAAAATTAATTTTTGAAATTTTACTGTAGAAAAGGCAATCCCTGGCGTAATTAAAATTTGCGACAGTAGAAAATTATTTTTTGAATAATTTACTATAGAAAAGGCAATCCCTGGCGTAATTAAAATTTGCGACAGTAAAAAATTATTTTTTGAATAATTTACTTAGAAAAGGCAATCCCTGGCGCACTTAAAATTTGCGACAGTATAAAATTATTTTTTGAGTGATTTACTATAGAAAAGGCAATTCCCTGGAGTAATTAAAATTTGCGACAGTATAAAATTATTTTTTGAATAATTTACTATAGAAAAGGCAATCCCTGGCGCACTTAAAATTTGCGACAGTAAAAAATTATTTTTTGAATAATTTACTATAGAAAAGGCAATCCCTGGCGCACTTAAATTTGCGACAGTAAAAAATTATTTTTTGAATAATTTACTATAGAAAAGGGCAATCCCTGGATATTTAAAAATTTGCGACAGTAGAAAATTATTTTTTTGAATAATTTACTATAGAAATGGCAATCCCTGGCGTATTTAAAATTTGCGACAGCAAAAAATTAATATTTTGAAAAATTTACTGTAGAAAAGGCAATCCCTGGCGCAATTAAAATTTGCGACAGTAAAAAAATTATTTTTTGAATAATTTACTATAGAAAAGGCAATCCCTGGCGCTATTAAAATTTGCGACAGTATAAAATTATTTTTTGCAAAATTTACTATAGAAAAGGCAATCCCTGGCGCAATTAAAATTTTCGACAGTAAAAAATTAATATTTTGAAGAATTTACTGTAGAAAAGGCAATCCCTGGCGCTATTAAAATTTGCGACAGTAGGAAATTATTTTTGAATAATTTACTATAGAAAAGGCAATCCCTGGCGCAATTAAAATTTGCGACAGTAGAAAATTATTTTTGAACAATTTGCTATAGAAAAGGCAATCCCTGGCGAACTTAAAATTTGCAACAGTAAAAAAATATTTTTTGAATAATATACTATAGAAAAGGCAATCCCTGGATATTTAAAATTTGCGACAGTAGAAAATTATTTTTTGAATAATTTACTATAGAAAGGGCAATCCCTGGCGTAATTAAAATGTGCGACAGTTGAAAATTATTTTTTGAATAATTTACTATAGAAAAGGCAATCCCTGGCGCACTTAAAATTTGCGACAGAAAAAAATTATTTTTCGAATAATTTACTATAGAAAAGGCAATCCCTGGCGTATTTAAAATTTGCGACAGTAAAAAAGTATTTTTTGAATAATTTACTATAGAAAAGGCAATCCCTGGGGTAATTAAAATTTGCGACAGTAGAAAATTATTTTTTGAATAATTTACTATAGAAAAGGCAATCCCCGGCGTAATTAAAATTTTGCGACAGTATAAAATTATTTTTTGAATAATTTACTATAGAAAAGGCAATCCCTGGCGCAATTAAAATTTGCGACAGTAAAAAATTATTTTTGGCAAAATTTACTATAGAAAAGGCAATCCCTGGCGTATTTAAAATTTGCGCAAGTATAAAATTATTTTTTGAATAATTTACTGCAGAAAAGGCAATCCCTGGCGTAATTAAAATTTGCGACAGTAGAAAATTATTTTTGAATAATTTACTATAGAAAAGGCAATCCCTGGCGTATTTAAAATTTGCGACAGTAAAAAATTATTTTTTGAATAATTTACTATAGAAAAGGCAATCCCTGGCGTAATTAAAATTTGCGACAGTAGAAAATTATTTTTGAATAATTTACTATAGAAAAGGCAATCCCTGGCGTATTTAAAATTTGCGACAGTAAAAAATTATTTTTTGAATAATTTACTATAGAAAAGGCAATCCCTGGCGTAATTAAAATTTGTGACAGTAGAAAATTATTTTTTGAATAATTTACTATAGAAAAGGCAATCCCTGGCGTAATTAAAATTTGCGACAGTAGAAAATTATTTTTTGAATAATTTACTATAGAAAAGGCAATCCCTGGCGTAATTAAAATTTGCGACAGCATAAAATTATTTTTTGCAAAATTTACTATAGAAAAGGCAATCCCTGGCGTAATTAAAATTTTCGACAGTAAAAAATTAATATTTTGAAAAATTTACTGTAGAAAAGGCAATCCCTGGCGCAATTAAAATTTGCGACAGTAAAAAAATTATTTTTTGAATAATTTACTATAGAAAAGGCAATCCCTGGCGTATTTAAAATTTGCGACAGTAAAAAATTATTTTTTGAATAATTTACTATAGAAAAGGCAATCCCTGGCGCACTTAAAATTTGCGACAATTGAAAATTATTTTTTGAATAATTACTATAGAATAGGCAATCCCTGGCGCACTTAAAATTTTCGACAGTAAAAAAATTATTTTTTGAATAATTTACTATAGAAAAGGCAATCCCTGGCGTATTTAAAATTTGCGACAGTAAGAAATTAATTTGTGAGAAATTTACTATAGAAAAGGCAATCCCTGGCGCAATTAAAATTTGCGACAGTAAAAATTATTTTTGGCAAAATTTACTATAGAAAAGGCAATCCCTGGCGTATTTAAAATTTGCGCAAGTATAAAATTATTTTTTGAATAATTTACTGCAGAAAAGGCAATCCCTGGCGTAATTAAAATTTGCGACAGTAGAAAATTATTTTTTGAATAATTTACTATAGAAAAGGCAATCCCTGTTCGTATTTAAAATTTGCGACAGTAAAAAATTATTTTTGAATAATTTACTATAGAAAAGGCAATCCCTGGCGTAATTAAATTTGCGACAGTAGAAATTATTTTTTGAATAATTTACTATAGAAAAGGCAATCCCTGGCGTATTTAAAATTTGCGACAGTAAAAAATTATTTTTTGAATAATTTACTATAGAAAAGGCAATCCCTGGCGTAATTAAAATTTGTGACAGTAGAAAATTATTTTTTGAATAATTTACTATAGAAAAGGCAATCCCTGGCGTAATTAAAATTTGCGACAGTAGAAAATTATTTTTTGAATAATTTACTATAGAAAAGGCAATCCCTGGCGTAATTAAAATTTGCGACAGTATAAAATTATTTTTTGCAAAATTTGCTATAGAAAAGGCAATCCCTGGCGTAATTAAAATTTTCGACAGTAAAAAATTAATATTTTGAAAAATTTACTGTAGAAAAGGCAATCCCTGGCGCAATTAAAATTTGCGACAGTAAAAAATTATTTTTTGAATAATTTACTATAGAAAAGGCAATCCCTGGCGTATTTAAAATTTGCGACAGTAAAAAATTATTTTTTGAATAATTTACTATAGAAAAGGCAATCCCTGGCGCACTTAAAATTTGCGACAATTGAAAATTATTTTTTGAACAATTTACTATAGAAAAGGCAATCCCTGGCGCACTTAAAATTTTCGACAGTAAAAAATTATTTTTTGAATAATTTACTATAGAAAAGGCAATCCCTGGCGTATTTAAAATTTGCGACAGTAAGAAATTAATTTGTGAGAAATTTACTATAGAAAAGGCAATCCCTGGGATATTTAAAATTTGCGACAGTAAAAAATTATTTTTTGAATAATTTACTATAGAAAAGGCAATCCCTGGCGTATTTTAAATTTGCGACAGTAGGAAATTAATTTGTGAGAAATTTACTATAGAAAAGGCAATCCCTGGGATATTTAAAATTTGCGACAGCAAAAAATTATTTTTTGAAAAATTTACTATAGAGAAGGCAATCCTTGGCGCAATTAAAATTTGCGACAGTAAAAAATTATTTTTTGAATAATTTACTATAGAAAAGGCAATCCCTGGCGTATTTAAAATTTGCGACAGTAAGAAATTAATTTGTGAGAAATTTACTGTAGAAAAGGCAATCCCTGGGTTATTTAAAATTTGCGACAGTAAAAAATTATTTTTTGAAAAATTTACTATAGAAAAGGCAATCCCTGGCATAATTAAAATTTGCGACAGTAAAAAATTAGTTTTTGAAAAATTTACTGTAGAAAAGGCCATCCCTGGCCCAATTAAAATTTGCGACAGTAAAAAATTATTTTTTGAAAAATTTACTATAGAAATGGCAATCCCTGGCGTATTTAAAATTTGCGACAGTAAAAAATTATTGTTTGAAAAATTTACTATAGAAAAGGCAATCCCTGGCGTATTTAAAATTTCCGACAGTATAAAATTAATTTTTGAAAAATTTACTGTAGTAAAGGCAATCCCTGGCGCAATTAAAATTTGCGACAGTAAAAAATTATTTTTTGCAAAATTTACTATAGAAAAGGTAATCCCTGGCGCAATTACAATTTACGACAGTAAAAAATTATTTTTTTGCAAAATTTACTATAGAAAAGGCAATTCCTGGCGTATTTAAAATTTGCGAGAGTAGAACATTATTTTTTGAATAATTTACTATAGAAAAGGCAATCCCTGGCGCAATTAAAATTTGCGACAGTAGAAAATTATTTTTTGAATAATTTACTATAGAAAAGGCAATCCCTGGCGCAATTAAAATTTGCGACAGTAAAAAATTATTTTTTGAAAAATTTACTATAGAGAAGGCAATCCCTGGCGTAATTAAAATTAGCGACAGTTGAAAATTATTTTTTGAATAATTTACTATAGAAAAGGCAATCCCTGGCGCACTTAAAATTTGCGACAGTAAAAAATTATTTTTTGAATAATTTACTATAGAAAAGGCAATCCCTGGGATATTTAAAATTTGCGACAGTAGAAAATTATTTTTTGAATAATTTACTATAGAAAAGGCAATCCCTGGCATAATTAAAATTAGCGACAGTTGAAAATTATTTTTTGAATAATTTACTATAGAAAAGGCAATCCCTGGCGCACTTAAAATTTGCGACAGTAAAAAATTATTTTTTGAATAATTTACTATAGAAAAGGCAATCCCTGGCGTATTTAAAATTTGCGACAGTAAAAAATTATTTTTTGAATAATTTACTATAGAAAAGGCAATCCCTGGCGCACTTAAAAATTGCGACAGTAAAAAATATTTTTTTGAATAATTTACTATAGAAAAGGCAATCCCTGGAGTAATTAAAATTTTGCGACAGTAAAAAATTATTTTTTGAATAATTTACTATAGAAAAGGCAATCCCTGGCGTAATTAAAATTTGCGACAGTAGAAAATTATTTTTTGAATAATTTACTATAGAAAAGGCAATCCCTGGCGTATTTAAAATTTGCGACAGTAAAAAATTATTTTTTGAATAATTTACTATAGAAAAGGCAATCCCTGGCGTAATTAAAATTTGCGACGGTATAAAATTAATTTTTGAAAAATTTACTGTAGAAAAGGCAATCCCTGGCGCAATTAAAATTTGCGACAGTAGAAAATTATTTTTTGAAAAGTTTACTATAGAAAAGGCAATCCCTGGCGCAATTAAAATTTGCGACAGTAAAAAATTATTTTTTGCAAAATTTACTGTAGAAAAGGCAATCCCTGGCGCAATTAAAACTTGCGATAGTAAAAAATTATTTTTTGAATAATTTACTATAGAAAAGGCAATCCCTGGGATATTTAAACTTTTCGACTGTAAAAAATTAATATTTTGAAAAATTTACTGTAGAAAAGGCAACCCCGGGCGCAATTAAAATTTGCGACAGTAGAAAATTATTTTTTGAATAATTTACTATAGAAAAGGCAATCCCTGGGATATTTAAACTTTTCGACAGTAAAAAATTAATATTTTGAAAAATTTACTGTAGAAAAGGCAACCCCGGGCGCAATTAAAATTTGCGACAGTAGAAAATTATTTTTTGAATAATTTACTATAGAAAAGGCAATCCCTGGGATATTTAAACTTTTCGACAGTAAAAAATTAATATTTTGAAAAATTTACTGTAGAAAAGGCAACCCCGGGCGCAATTAAAATTTGCGACAGTAACAAATTATTTTTTGAATAATTTACTATAGAAAAGGCAATCCCTGGCGTAATTAAAATTTGCGACAGTAGAAAATTATTTTTTGAATAATTTACTATAGAAAAGGCAATCCCTGGCGTATTTAAAATTTGCGACAGTAAAAAATTATTTTTTGAATAATTTACTATAGAAAAGGCAATCCCTGGCGTATTTAAAATTTGCGACAGTAAAAAATTATTTTTTGAATAATTTACTATAGAAAAGGCAATCCCTGGCGTAATTAAAATTTGCGACAGTAAAAAATTATTTTTTGAATAATTTACTATAGAAAAGGCAATTCCTGGCGTAATTAAAATTTGCGACAGTAGAAAATTATTTTTTGAATAATTTACTATAGAAAAGGCAATCCCTGGCGTATTTAAAATTTGCGACAGTAAAAAATTATTTTTTGAATAATTTACTATAGAAAAGGCAATCCCTGGCGTAATTAAAATTTGCGACAATATAAAATTAATTTTTGAAAAATTTACTGTAGAAAAGGCAATCCCTGGAGCAATTAAAATTTGCGACAGTAGAAAATTATTTTTTGAAAAGTTTACTATAGAAAAGGCAATCCCTGGCGCAATTAAACTTTGCGACAGTAAAAAATTATTTTTTGCAAAATTTACTGTAGAAAAGGCAATCCCTGGCGCAATTAAAACTTGGGATAGTAAAAAAATATTTTTTGAATAATTTACTATAGAAAAGGCAATCCCTGGCGGATTTGAAATTCGCGACAGTAAGAAATTATTTTTTGAATAATTTACTATAGAAAAGGCAATCCCTGGCGTATTTAAAATTTGCGACAGTAAAAAATTATTTTTTGAATAATTTACTATAGAAAAGGCAATCCCTGGCGTATTTAAAATTTGCGACAGTATAAAATTAATTTTTGAAAAATTTACTTTAGAAAAGGCAATCCCTGGCGCAATTAAAATTTGCGACAGTAGAAAATTATTTTTTGAATAATTTACTATAGAAAAGGCAATCCCTGGCGTAATTAAAATTTGCGACAATATAAAATTAATTTTTGAAAAATTTACTGTAGAAAAGGCAATCCCTGGAGCAATTAAAATTGCGACAGTAGAAAATTATTTTTTGAAAAGTTTACTATAGAAAAGGCAATCCCTGGCGCAATTAAACTTTGCGACAGTAAAAAATTATTTTTTGCAAAATTTACTGTAGAAAAGGCAATCCATGGCGCAATTAAAACTTGGGATAGTAAAAAAATATTTTTTGAATAATTTACTATAGAAAAGGCAATCCCTGGCGCAATTAAAATTTGCGACAGTAGAAAATTAATTTTTGAAAAATTTACTGTAGAAAAGGCAATCCCTGGAGCAATTAAAATTTGCGACAGTAGAAAATTATTTTTTGAAAATTTTACTATAGAAAAGGCAATCCATGGCGCAATTAAAACTTGGGATAGTAAAAAAATATTTTTTGAATAATTTACTATAGAAAAGGCAATCCCTGGCGGATTTGAAATTCGCGACAGTAAGAAATTATTTTTTGAATAATTTACTATAGAAAAGGCAATCCCTGGCGTATTTAAAATTTGCGACAGTAAAAAATTATTTTTTGAATAATTTACTATAGAAAAGGCAATCCCTGGCGTATTTAAAATTTGCGACAGTATAAAATTAATTTTTGAAAAATTTACTTTAGAAAAGGCAATCCCTGGCGCAATTAAAATTTGCGACAGTAGAAAATTATTTTTTGAAAAATTTACTGTAGAAAAGGCAATCCCTGGCGCAATTAAAATTTGCGACAGTAGAAAATTATTTTTTGAATAATTTACTGTAGAAAAGGCAATCCCTGGCGCAATTAAAATTTGCGACAGAAAAAAATTATTTTTTGAATAATTTACTATAGAAAAGGCAATCCCTGGCGTATTTAAAATTTGCGACAGTAAGAAATTAATTTGTGAGAAATTTACTATAGAAAAGGCAATCCCTGGGATATTTAAAATTTGCGACAGTAAAAAATTATTTTTTGATTAATTTACTATAGAAAAGGCAATCCCTGGGATATTTAAAATTTGCGACAGTAGAAAATTATTTTTTGAATAATTTACTATAGAAAAGGCAATCCCTGGCGTATTTAAAATTTGCCACAGTAAAAAATTAATATTTTCAAAATTTACTGTAGAAAAGGCAATCCCTGGCGCAATTAAAATTTGCGAGAGTAGAAAATTATTTTGTGAAAAATTTACTGTAGAAAAGGCAATCCCTGGCGCAATTAAAATTTGCGACAGTAGAAAATTATTTTTTGAATAATTTACTATAGAAGAGGCATTCCCCGGCGCAATTAAAATTTGCGACAGTAAAAAATTATTTTTTGAATAATTTACTATAGAAAAGGCAATCCCTGGCGTAATTAAAATTTGCGACAGTATAAAATTAATTTTTGAAAAATTTACTGTAGAAAAGGCAATCCCTGGCGCAATTAAAATTTGCGACAGTAGAAAATTATTTTTTGAAAAGTTTACTATAGAAAAGGCAATCCCTGGCGCAATTAAAATTTGCGACAGTAAAAAATTATTTTTTGCAAAATTTACTGTAGAAAAGGCAATCCCTGGCGCAATTAAAACTTGCGATAGTAAAAAATTATTTTTTGAATAATTTACTATAGAAAAGGCAATCCCTGGCGGATTTGAAATTTGCGACAGTAAGAAATTAT
Source organism: Dioctria linearis (assembly GCA_963930735.1). NCBI lineage: Eukaryota > Metazoa > Arthropoda > Insecta > Diptera > Asilidae > Dioctria > Dioctria linearis. Next base: position 22,193 of record CAWVNZ010002370.1, on the reverse strand, counting down.
TTTTTGAATAATTTATTATAGAAAAGGCAATCCCTGGCGTATTTAAAATTTGCGACAGTAAAAAATTATTTTTTGAATAATTTACTATAGAAAGGGCTATCCCTGGCGCAATTAAAATTTGCGACAGTAGAAAATTATTTTTTGAAAAGTTTACTATAGAAAAGGCAATCCCTGGCGCAATTAAAATTTGCGACAGTAAAAAATTATTTTTTGAATAATTTACTATAGAAAAGCAATCCCTGGCGCACTTAAAATTTGCGACAGTAAAAAATTATTTTTTGAATAATTTACTATAGAAAAGGCAATCCCTGGCGCACTTAAAATTTGCGACAGTAGAAAATTATTTTTTGAATAATTTACTATAGAAAAGGCAATCCCTGGCGCAATTACAATTTGCGACAGTAAAAAATTATTTTTTTGTAAAATTTACTATAGAAAGGGCTATCCCTGGCGCACTTAAAATTTGCGACAGTAGAAAATTATTTTTTGAATAATTTACTATAGAAAAGGCAATCCCTGGCGCAATTACAATTTGCGACAGTAAAAAATTATTTTTTTTGTAAAATTTACTATAGAAAAGGCAATCCCTGGCGTATTTAAAATTTACGACAGTATAAAATTAATTTTTGAATAATTTACTATAGAAAAGGCAATCCCTGGCATATTTAAAATTTGCGACAGTATAAAGTTAATTTTTGAAAAATTTACTATAGAAAAGGAAATCCCTGGCGTAATTAAAATTTGCGACAGTATAAAATAATTTTTTGAATAATTCACTATAGAAAAGGTAATCCCTGGCGCAATTAAAATTTGCGACAGTAAAAAATTATTTTTTGCAAAATTTACTGTAGAAAAGGCAATCCCTGGCACAATTAAAACTTGCGATAGTAAAAAATTATTTTTTGAATAATTTACTATAGAAAAGGCAATCCCTGGCGTATTTAAAATTTGCGACAGTAAAAAATTAATATTTTGAAAAATTTACTGTAGAAAAGGCAATCCCTGGCGCAATTAAAATTTGCGACAGTAAAAAATTATTTTTTGAATAATTTACTATAGAAAAGGCAATCCATGGCGCACTTAAAATTTGCAACAGTATAAAATTATTTTTTGCAAAATTTACTATAGAAAAGGCAATCCCTGGCGTAATTAAAATTTTCGACAGTAAAAAATTAATATTTTGAAAAATTTACTGTAGAAAAGGCAATCCCTGGCGCAATTAAAATTTGCGACAGTAGAAAATTATTTTTTGAATAATATACTATAGAAAAGGCAATCCCTGGCGTAATTAAAATTTGCGACAGTTGAAAATAATTTTTTGAATAATTTACTATAGAAAAGGCAATCCCTGGCGCACTTAAAATTTGCGACAGTAAAACATTATTTTTTGAATAATTTACTATAGAAAAGGCAATCCCTGGCGTATTTAAAATTTGCGACAGTAAGAAATTAATTTGTGAGAAATTTACTATAGAAGAGGCAATCCCTGGGATATTTTAAATTTGCGACAGTAAAAAATTATTTTTTGAAAAATTTACTATAGAAAAGGCAATCCCTGGCGCAATTAAAATTTGCGAGAGTAAAAAATTATTTTTTGAATAATTTACTATAGAAAAGGCAATCCCTGGCGTATTTAAAATTTGCGACAGTAAGAAATTAATTTGTGAGAAATTTAATATAGAAAAGGCAATCCCTGGGATATTTAAAATTTGCGACAGTAAGAAATTAATTTGTGAGAAATTTACTATAGAAAAGGCAATCCCTGGCGCAATTAAAATTTGCGACAGTAAAAAATTATTTTTTGAAAAATTTACTATAGAAAAGGCAATCCCTGGCGTAATTAAAATTTGCGACAGTTGAAAATTATTTTTTGAATAATTTACTATAGAAAAGGCAATCCCTGTCGCACTTAAAATTTGTGACAGTAAAAAAATATTTTTTGAATAATTTACTATAGAAAAGGCAATCCCTGGCGCAATTAAAATTTGCGACAGTAAAAAATTATTTTTTGAAAAATTTAATATAGAAAAGGCAATCCCTGGCGTAATTAAAATTTGCGACAGTAAAAAATTAGTTTTTGAAAAATTTACTGTAGAAAAGGCAATCCCTGCGCAATTAAAATTTGCGACAGTAAAAAATTATTTTTTGAAAAATTTACTATAGAAAAGGCAATCCCTGGCGTATTTAAAATTTGCGACAGTAAAAAATTATTTTTTGAAAAATTTACTATAGAAAAGGCAATCCCTGGCGTATTTAAAATTTGCGACAGTATAAAATTAATTTTTGAAAAATTTACTGTAGAAAAGGCAATCTCTGGCGCAATTAAAATTTGCGACAGTAAAAAATTATTTTTTGCAAAATTTACTATAGAAAAGGTAATCCCTGGCGCAATTACAATTTGCGACAGTAAAAAATTATTTTTTTGCAAAATTTACTATAGAAAAGGCAATCCCTGGCGTATTTAAAATTTGCGACAGTAGAAAATTATTTTTTGAATAATTTACTATAGAAAAGGCAATCCCTGGCGTAATTAAAATTTGCGACAGTAGAAAATTATTTTTTGAATAATTTACTATAGAAAGGCAATCCCTGGTGCAATTAAAATTTGCGACAGTAAAAAATTATTTTTTGAAAAATTTACTATAGAAAAGGCAATCCCTGGCGTACTTAAAATTTGCGACAGTAAGAAATTAATTTGTGAGAAATTTACTATAGAAAAGGCAATCCCTGGCGCAATTAAAATTTGCGACAGTAAAAAATTATTTTTTGAATAATTTACTATAGAAAAGGCAATCCCTGGCGTATTTAAAATTTGCCACAGTAAAAAATTAATATTTTCAAAAATTTACTGTAGAAAAGGCAATCCCTGGCGCAATTAAAACTTGCGATAGTAAAAAATTATTTTTTGAATAATTTACTATAGAAAAGGCAATCCTTGGCGGATTTGAAATTTGCGACAGTAAGAAATTATTTTTTGAATAATTTATTATAGAAAAGGCAATCCCTGGCGTATTTAAAATTTGCGACAGTAAAAAAATATTTTTTGAATAATTTACTATAGAAAAGGCTATCCCTGGCGCAATTAAAATTTGCGACAGTAGAAAATTATTTTTTGAAAAGTTTACTATAGAAAAGGCAATCCCTGGCGCAATTAAAATTTGCGACAGTAAAAAATTATTTTTTGAATAATTTACTATAGAAAAGGCAATCCCTGGCGCACTTAAAATTTGCGACAGTATAAAATTATTTTTTGCAAAATTTACTATAGAAAAGGCAATCCCTGGCGTAATTAAAATTTTCGACAGTAAAAAATTAATATTTTGAAAAATTTACTGTAGAAAAGGCAATCCCTGGCGCACTTAAAATTTGCGACAGTAAAAAATTATTTTTTGAATAATTTACTATAGAAAAGGCAATCCCTGGCGTAATTAAAATTTGCGACAGTAAAAAATTATTTTTTGAATAATTTACTATAGAAAAGGCAATCCCTGGCGCACTTAAAATTTGCGACAGTAGAAAATTATTTTTTGAATAATTTACTATAGAAAAGGCAATCCCTGGCGCAATTACAATTTGCGACAGTAAAAAATTATTTTTTTGTAAAATTTACTATAGAAAAGGCAATCCCTGGCGTATTTAAAATTTACGACAGTATAAAATTAATTTTTGAATAATTTACTATAGAAAAGGCAATCCCTGGCATATTTAAAATTTGCGACAGTATAAAGTTAATTTTTGAAAAATTTACTATAGAAAAGGCAATGCCTGGCGTAATTAAAATTTGCGACAGTATAAAATTATTTTTTGAATAATTTACTATAGAAAAGGTAATCCCTGGCGCAATTAAAATTTGCGACAGTAAAAAATTATTTTTTGCAAAATTTACTGTAGAAAAGGCAATCCCTGGCACAATTAAAACTTGCGATAGTAAAAAATTATTTTTTGAATAATTTACTATAGAAAAGGCAATCCCTGGCGTATTTAAAATTTGCGACAGTAAAAGATTAATATTTTGAAAAATTTACTGTAGAAAAGGCAATCCCTGGCGCAGTTAAAATTTGCGACAGTAAAAAATTATTTTTTGAATAATTTACTATAGAAAAGGCAATCCATGGCGCACTTAAAATTTGCAACAGTATAAAATTATTTTTTGCAAAATTTACTATAGAAAAGGCAATCCCTGGCGTAATTAAAATTTTCGACAGTAAAAAATTAATATTTTGAAAAATTTACTGTAGAAAAGGCAATCCCTGGCGCAATTAAAATTTGCGACAGTAGAAAATTATTTTTTGAATAATATACTATAGAAAAGGCAATCCCTGGCGTAATTAAAATTTGCGACAGTTGAAAATAATTTTTTGAATAATTTACTATCGAAAAGGCAATCCCTGGCGCACTTAAAATTTGCGACAGTAAAACATTATTTTTTGAATAATTTACTGTAGAAAAGGCAATCCCTGGCGTATTTAAAATTTGCGACAGTAAGAAATTAATTTGTGAGAAATTTACTATAGAAAAGGCAATCCCTGGGATATTTTAAATTTGCGACAGTAAAAAATTATTTTTTGAAAAATTTACTATAGAAAAGGCAATCCCTGGCGCAATTAAAATTTGCGAGAGTAAAAAATTATTTTTTGAATAATTTACTATAGAAAAGGCAATCCCTGGCGTATTTAAAATTTGCGACAGTAAGAAATTAATTTGTGAGAAATTTAATATAGAAAAGGCAATCCCTGGGATATTTAAAATTTGCGACAGTAAGAAATTAATTTTTGAAAAATTTACTATAGAAAAGGCAATCCCTAGCGTAATTAAAATTTGCGACAGTATAAAATTATTTTTTGAATAATTTACTATAGAAAAGGTAATCCCTGGCGCAATTAAAATTTGCGACAGTAAAAAAATTATTTTTTGCAAAATTTACTGTAGAAAAGGCAATCCCTGGCACAATTAAAACTTGCGATAGTAAAAAATTATTTTTTGAATAATTTACTATAGAAAAGGCAATCCCTGGCGTATTTAAAATTTGCGACAGTAAAAAATTAATATTTTGAAAAATTTACTGTAGAAAAGGCAATCCCTGGCGCAGTTAAAATTTGCGACAGTAAAAAATTATTTTTTGAATAATTTACTATAGAAAAGGCAATCCATGGCGCACTTAAAATTTGCAACAGTATAAAATTATTTTTTGCAAAATTTACTATAGAAAAGGCAATCCCTGGCGTAATTAAAATTTTCGACAGTAAAAAATTAATATTTTGAAAAATTTACTGTAGAAAAGGCAATCCCTGGCGCAATTAAAATTTGCGACAGTAGAAAATTATTTTTTGAATAATATACTATAGAAAAGGCAATCCCTGGCGTAATTAAAATTTGCGACAGTTGAAAATAATTTTTTGAATAATTTACTATCGAAAAGGCAATCCCTGGCGCACTTAAAATTTGCGACAGTAAAACATTATTTTTTGAATAATTTACTGTAGAAAAGGCAATCCCTGGCGTATTTAAAATTTGCGACAGTAAGAAATTAATTTGTGAGAAATTTACTATAGAAAAGGCAATCCCTGGGATATTTTAAATTTGCGACAGTAAAAAATTATTTTTTGAAAAATTTACTATAGAAAAGGCAATCCCTGGCGCAATTAAAATTTGCGAGAGTAAAAAATTATTTTTTGAATAATTTACTATAGAAAAGGCAATCCCTGGCGTATTTAAAATTTGCGACAGTAAGAAATTAATTTGTGAGAAATTTAATATAGAAAAGGCAATCCCTGGGATATTTAAAATTTGCGACAGTAAGAAATTAATTTGTGAGAAATTTACTATAGAAAAGGCAATCCCTGGCGCAATTAAAATTTGCGACAGTAAAAAATTATTTTTTGAAAAATTTACTATAGAAAAGGCAATCCCTGGCGTAATTAAAATTTGCGACAGTTGAAAATTATTTTTTGAATAATTTACTATAGAAAAGGCAATCCCTGTCGCACTTAAAATTTGTGACAGTAAAAAAATATTTTTTGAATAATTTACTATAGAAAAGGCAATCGCTGGCGCAATTAAAATTTGCGACAGTAAAAAATTATTTTTTGAAAAATTTACTATAGAAAAGGCAATCCCTGGCGTAATTAAAATTTGCGACAGTAAAAAATTAGTTTTTGAAAAATTTACTGTAGAAAAGGCAATCCCTGCGCAATTAAAATTTGCGACAGTAAAAAATTATTTTTTGAAAAATTTACTATAGAAAAGGCAATCCCTGGCGTATTTAAAATTTGCGACAGTAAAAAATTATTTTTTGAAAAATTTACTATAGAAAAGGCAATCCCTGGCGTATTTAAAATTTGCGACAGTATAAAATTAATTTTTGAAAAATTTACTGTAGAAAAGGCAATCTCTGGCGCAATTAAAATTTGCGACAGTAAAAAATTATTTTTTGCAAAATTTACTATAGAAAAGGTAATCCCTGGCGCAATTACAATTTGCGACAGTAAAAAATTATTTTTTTGCAAAATTTACTATAGAAAAGGCAATCCCTGGCGTATTTAAAATTTGCGACAGTAGAAAATTATTTTTTGAATAATTTTCTATAGAAAAGGCAATCCCTGGCGTAATTAAAATTTGCGACAGTAGAAAATTATTTTTTGAATAATTTACTATAGAAAAGGCAATCCCTGGTGCAATTAAAATTTGCGACAGTAAAAAATTATTTTTTGAAAAATTTACTATAGAAAAGGCAATCCCTGGCGTACTTAAAATTTGCGACAGTAAGAAATTAATTTGTGAGAAATTTACTATAGAAAAGGCAATCCCTGGCGCAATTAAAATTTGCGACAGTAAAAAATTATTTTTTGAAAAATTTACTATAGAAAAGGCAATCCCTGGCGTAATTAAAATTTGCGACAGTTGAAAATTATTTTTTGAATAATTTACTATAGAAAAGGCAATCCCTGTCGCACTTAAAATTTGTGACAGTAAAAAATTATTTTTTGAATAATTTACTATAGAAAAGGCAATCCCTGGCGCAATTAAAATTTGCGACAGTTAAAAATTATTTTTTGCAAAATTTACTATAGAAAAGGTAATCCCTGGCGCAATTACAATTTGCGACAGTAAAAAATTATTTTTTTGCAAAATTTACTATAGAAGAGGCAATCCCTGGCGTATTTAAAATTTGCTACAGTAGAAAATTATTTTTTGAATAATTTACTATAGAAAAGGCAATCCCTGGCGTATTTAAAATTTGCCACAGTAAAAAATTAATATTTTCAAAAATTTACTGTAGAAAAGGCAATCCCTGGCGCAATTAAAATTTGCGAGAGTAGAACATTATTTTGTGAAAAATTTACTGTAGAAAAGGCAATCCCTGGCGCAATTAAAATTTGCGACAGTAGAAAATTATTTTTGAATAATTTACTGTAGAAAAGGCAATCCCTGGCGCAATTAAAATTTGCGACAGTAAAAAATTATTTTTTGAATAATTTACTATAGAAAAGGCAATCCCTGGCGTAATTAAAATTTGCGACAGTAGAAAATTATTTTTTGAATAATTTACTATAGAAAAGGCATTCCCTGGCGTATTTAAAATTTGCGACAGTAAAAAATTATTTTTTGAATAATTTACTATAGAAAAGGCAATCCCTGGCGTATTTAAAATTTACGACAGTATAAAATTAATTTTTGAATAATTTACTATAGAAAAGGCAATCCCTGGCATATTTAAAATTCGCGACAGTATAAAGTTAATTTTTGAAAAATTTACTATAGAAAAGGCAATCCCTGGCGTAATTAAAATTTGCGACAGTATAAAATTATTTTTTGAATAATTTACTATAGAAAAGGCAATCCCTGGCGCAATTAAAATTTGCGACAGTAAAATATTATTTTTTGCAAAATTTACTGTAGAAAAGGCAATCCCTGGCACAATTAAAACTTGCGATAGTAAAAAATTATTTTTTGAATATTTTACTATAGAAAAGGCAATCCCTGGCGTATTTAAAATTTGCGACAGTAAAAAATTAATATTTTGAAAAATTTACTGTAGAAAAGGCAATCCCTGGCGCAATTAAAATTTGCGCAGTAAAAAATTATTTTTTGAATAATTTACTATAGAAAAGGCAATCCATGGCGCACTTAAAATTTGCAACAGTATAAAATTATTTTTTGCAAAATTTACTATAGAAAAGGCAATCCCTGGCGTAATTAAAATTTTCGACAGTAAAAAATTAATATTTTGAAAAATTTACTGTAGAAAAGGCAATCCCTGGCGCAATTAAAATTTGCGACAGTAGAAAATTATTTTTTGAATAATATACTATAGAAAAGGCAATCCCTGGCGTAATTAAAATTTGCGACAGTTGAAAATAATTTTTTGAATAATTTACTATAGAAAAGGCAATCCCTGGCGCACTTAAAATTTGCGACAGTAAAACATTATTTTTTGAATAATTTACTATAGAAAAGGCAATCCCTGGCGTATTTAAAATTTGCGACAGTAAGAAATTAATTTGTGAGAAATTTACTATAGAAAAGGCAATCCCTGGGATATTTTAAATTTGCGACAGTAAAAAATTATTTTTTGAAAAATTTACTATAGAAAAGGCAATCCCTAGCGCAATTAAAATTTGCGAGAGTAAAAAATTATTTTTTGAATAATTTACTATAGAAAAGGCAATCCCTGGCGTATTTAAAATTTGCGACAGTAAGAAATTAATTTGTGAGAAATTTACTATAGAAAAGGCAATCCCTGGGATATTTAAAATTTGCGACAGTAAAAAATTATTTTTTGAAAAATTTACTATAGAAAAGGCAATCCCAGGCGTAATTAAAATTTGCGACAGTAAAAAATTAGTTTTTGAAAAATTTACTGTAGAAAAGGCAATCCCTGCGCAATTAAAATTTGCGACAGTAAAAAATTATTTTTTGAAAAATTTACTATAGAAAAGGCAATCCCTGGCGTATTTAAAATTTGCGACAGTAAAAAATTATTTTTTGAAAAATTTACTATAGAAAAGGCAATCCCTGGCGTATTTAAAATTTGCGACAGTATAAAATTAATTTTTGAAAAATTTACTGTAGAAAAGGCAATCTCTGGCGCAATTAAAATTTGCGACAGTAAAAAATTATTTTTTGCAAAATTTACTATAGAAAAGGTAATCCCTGGCGCAATTACAATTTGCGACAGTAAAAAATTATTTTTTTGCAAAATTTACTATAGAAAAGGCAATCCCTGGCGTATTTAAAATTTGCGACAGTAGAAAATAATTTTTTGAATAATTTACTATAGAAAAGGCAATCCCTGGCGCAATTAAAATTTGCGACAGTAGAAAATTATTTTTTGAATAATTTACTACAGAAAAGGCAATCCCGGGTGCAATTAAAATTTGCGACAGTAAAAAATTATTTTTTGAAAAATTTACTATAGAAAAGGCAATCCCTGGCGTATTTAAAATTTGCGACAGTAAGAAATTAATTTGTGAGAAATTTACTATAGAAAAGGCAATCCCTGGGATATTTTAAATTTGCGACAGTAAAAAATTATTTTTTGAAAAATTTACTATAGAAAAGGCAATCCCTGGCGCAATTAAAATTTGCGACAGTAAAAAATTATTTTTTGAATAATTTACTATAGAAAAGGCAATCCCTGGCGTATTTAAAATTTGCGACAGTAAGAAATTAATTTGTGAGAAATTTACTATAGAAAAGGCAATCCCTGGGATATTTAAAATTTGCGACAGTAAAAAATTATTTTTTGAAAAATTTACTATAGAAAAGGCAATCCCTGGCGTAATTAAAATTTGCGACAGTAAAAAATTAGTTTTTGAAAAATTTACTGTAGAAAAGCCAATCCCTGGCGCAATTAAAATTTGCGACAGTAAAAAATTATTTTTTGAAAAATTTACTATAGAAAAGGCAATCCCTGGCGTATTTAAAATTTGCGACAGTAAAAAATTATTTTTTGAAAAATTTACTATAGAAAAGATAATCCCTGGCGTATTTAAAATTTGCGACAGTATAAAATTAATTTTTGAAAAATTTACTGTAGAAAAGGCAATCCCTGGCGCAATTAAAATTTGCGACAGTAAAAAATTATTTTTTGCAAAATTTACTATAGAAAAGGTAATCCCTGGCGCAATTACAATTTGCGACAGTAAAAAATTATTTTTTTGCAAAATTTACTATAGAAAAGGCAATCCCTGGCGTATTTAAAATTTGCTACAGTAGAAAATTATTTTTTGAATAATTTACTATAGAAAAGGCAATCCCTGGCGCAATTAAAATTTGCGACAGTAGAAAATTATTTTTTGAATAATTTACTATAGAAAAGGCAATCCCTGGCGCAATTAAAATTTGCGACAGTAAAAAAATATTTTTTGAAAAATTTACTATAGAAAAGGCAATCCCTGGCGTAATTAAAATTTGCGACAGTTGAAAATTATTTTTTGAATAATTTACTATAGAAAAGGCAATCCCTGTCGCACTTAAAATTTGTGACAGTAAAAAATTATTTTTTGAATAATTTATTATAGAAAAGGCAATCCCTGGGATACTTAAAATTTGCGACAGTAGAAAATTATTTTTTGAATAACTTACTATAGAAAAGGCAATCCCTGGCGTAATTAAAATTTGCGACAGTTGAAAATTATTTTTTGAATAATTTTCTATAGAAAAGGCAATCCCTGGCGCACTTAAAATTTGCGACAGTAAAAAATTATTTTTTGAATAATTTACTATAGAAAAGGCAATCTCTGGCGTATTTAAAATTTGCGACAGTAAAAAATTATTTTTTGAATAATTTACTATAGAAAAGGCAATCCCTGGCGCACTTAAAATTTGCGACAGTAAAAAATTATTTTTTGAATAATTTACTATAGAAAAGGCAATCCCTGGCGCAATTAAAATTTGCGACAGCTGAAAAATATTTTTTGAATAATTTACTATAGAAAAGGCAATCCCTGGCGCACTTAAAATTTGTGACAGTATAAAATTATTTTTTGCAAAATTTACTATAGAAAAGGCAATCCCTGGCGTATTTAAAATTTGCGAAAGTATAAAATTAATTTTTGAAAAATTTACTGTAGAATAGGCAATCCCTGGCGTATTTAAAATTTGCGACAGTATAAAATTAATTTTTGAAAAATTTACTGTAGAAAAGGCAATCCCTGGCGTAATTAAAATTTGCGACAGTAGAAAATTATTTTTTGAATAATTTACTATAGAAAAGGCAATCCCTGGCGTAATTAAAATTTGCGACAGTAAAAAATTAATTTTTTGAATAATTTACTATAGAAAAGGCAATCCCTGACGCACTTAAATTTGCGACAGTATAAAATTATTTTTTGAATAATTTACTATAGAAAAGGCAATCCCTGGCGTAATTAAAATTTGCGACAGTATAAAATTATTTTTTGAATAATTTACTATAGAAAAGGCAATCCCTGGCCCACTTAAAATTTGCGACAGTAAAAAATTATTTTTTGAATAATTTACTATAGAAAAGGCAATCCCTGGCGTAATTAAAATTTGCGACAGTAGAAAATTATTTTTTGAATCATTTACTATAGAAAAGGCAATCCCTGGCGCACTTAAAATTTGCGACAGTATAAAATTATTTTTTGAATAATTTACTATAGAAAAGGCAATCCCTGGGATATTTAAAATTTGCGACAGTAAAAAATTATTTTTTGAAAAATTTACTATAGAAAAGGCAATCCCTGGCGTAATTCAAATTTGCGACAGTAAAAAATTAGTTTTTGAAAAATTTACTGTAGAAAAGGCAATCCCTGGCGGAATTAAAATTTGCGACAGTAAAAAATTATTTTTTGAAAAATTCACTATAGAAAATGCAATCCCTGGTGTATTTAAAATTTGCGACAGTTGAAAATTAATTTTTGAATAATTTACTATAGAAAAGGCAATCCCTGGCGCACTTAAAATTTGCGACAGTAAAAAATTATTTTTGAATAATTTACTATAGAAAGGGCAATCCCTGGGATATTTAAAATTTGCGACAGTAGAAAATTATTTTTTGAATAATTTACTATAGAAATGGCAATCCCTAGCGTAATTAAAATTTGCGACAGTTGAAAATTATTTTTTGAATAATTTACTATAGAAAAGGCAATCCCTGGCGTATTTAAAATTTACGACAGTATAAAATTAATTTTTGAATAATTTACTATAGAAAAGGCAATCCCTGGCATATTTAAAATTCGCGACAGTATAAAGTTAATTTTTGAAAAATTTACTATAGAAAAGGCAATCCCTGGCGTAATTAAAATTTGCGACAGTATAAAATTATTTTTTGAATAATTTACTATAGAAAAGGCAATCCCTGGCGCAATTAAAATTTGCGACAGTAAAATATTATTTTTTGCAAAATTTACTGTAGAAAAGGCAATCCCTGGCACAATTAAAACTTGCGATAGTAAAAAATTATTTTTTGAATAATTTACTATACAAAAGGCAATCCCTGGCGTATTTAAAATTTGCGACAGTAAAAAATTAATATTTTGAAAAATTTACTGTAGAAAAGCAATCCCTGGCGCAATTAAAATTTGGTACAGTAAAAAATTATTTTTTGAATAATTTACTATAGAAAAGGCAATCCATGGCGCACTTAAAATTTGCAACAGTATAAAATTATTTTTTGCAAAATTTACTATAGAAAAGGCAATCCCTGGCGTAATTAAAATTTTCGACAGTAAAAAATTAATATTTTGAAAAATTTACTGTAGAAAATGCAATCCCTGGCGCAATTAAAATTTGCGACAGTAGAAAATTATTTTTTGAATAATATGCTATAGAAAAGGCAATCCCTGGCGTAATTAAAATTTGCGACAGTTGAAAATAATTTTTTGAATAATTTACTATAGAAAAGGCAATCCCTGGCGCACTTAAAATTTGCGACAGTAAAACATTATTTTTTGAATAATTTACTATAGAAAAGGCAATCCCTGGCGTATTTAAAATTTGCGACAGTAAGAAATTAATTTGTGAGAAATTTACTATAGAAAAGGCAATCCCTGGGATATTTTAAATTTGCGACAGTAAAAAATTATTTTTTGAAAAATTTACTATAGAAAAGGCAATCCCTAGCGCAATTAAAATTTGCGAGAGTAAAAAATTATTTTTTGAATAATTTACTATAGAAAAGGCAATCTCTGGCGTATTTAAAATTTGCGACAGTAAGAAATTAATTTGTGAGAAATTTACTATAGAAAAGGCAATCCCTGGGATATTTAAAATTTGCGACAGTAAAAAATTATTTTTTGAAAAATTTACTATAGAAAAGGCAATCCCAGGCGTAATTAAAATTTGCGACAGTAAAAAATTAGTTTTTGAAAAATTTACTGTAGAAAAGGCAATCCCTGCGCAATTAAAATTTGCGACAGTAAAAAATTATTTTTTGAAAAATTTACTATAGAAAAGGCAATCCCTGGCGTATTTAAAATTTGCGACAGTAAAAAATTATTTTTTGAAAAATTTACTATAGAAAAGGCAATCCCTGGCGTATTTAAAATTTGCGACAGTATAAAATTAATTTTTGAAAAATTTACTGTAGAAAAGGCAATCTCTGGCGCAATTAAAATTTGCGACAGTAAAAAATTATTTTTTGCAAAATTTACTACAGAAAAGGTAATCCCTGGCGCAATTACAATTTGCGACAGTAAAAAATTATTTTTTTGCAAAATTTACTATAGAAAAGGCAATCCCTGGCGTATTTAAAATTTGCGACAGTAGAAAATTATTTTTTGAATAATTTACTATAGAAAAGGCAATCCCTGGCGCAATTAAAATTTGCGACAGTAGAAAATTATTTTTTGAATAATTTACTATAGAAAAGGCAATCCCTGGTGCAATTAAAATTTGCGACAGTAAAAAATTATTTTTTGAAAAATTTACTATAGAAAAGGCAATCCCTGGCGTATTTAAAATTTGCGACAGTAAGAAATTAATTTGTGAGAAATTTACTATAGAAAAGGCAATCCCTGGGATATTTTAAATTTGCGACAGTAAAAAATTATTTTTTGAAAAATTTACTATAGAAAAGGCAATCCCTGGCGCAATTAAAATTTGCGACAGTAAAAAATTATTTTTTGAATAATTTACTATAGAAAAGGCAATCCCTGGCGTATTTAAAATTTGCGACAGTAAGAAATTAATTTGTGAGAAATTTACTATAGAAAAGGCAATCCCTGGGATATTTAAAATTTGCGACAGTAAAAAATTATTTTTTGAAAAATTTACTATAGAAAAGGCAATCCCTGGCGTAATTAAAATTTGCGACAGTAAAAAATTAGTTTTTGAAAAATTTACTGTAGAAAAGCCAATCCCTGGCGCAATTAAAATTTGCGACAGTAAAAAATTATTTTTTGAAAAATTTACTATAGAAAAGGCAATCCCTGGCGTATTTAAAATTTGCGACAGTAAAAAATTATTTTTTGAAAAATTTACTATAGAAAAGATAATCCCTGGCGTATTTAAAATTTGCGACAGTATAAAATTAATTTTTGAAAAATTTACTGTAGAAAAGGCAATCCCTGGCGCAATTAAAATTTGCGACAGTAAAAAATTATTTTTTGCAAAATTTACTATAGAAAAGGTAATCCCTGGCGCAATTACAATTTGCGACAGTAAAAAATTATTTTTTTGCAAAATTTACTATAGAAAAGGCAATCCCTGGCGTATTTAAAATTTGCTACAGTAGAAAATTATTTTTTGAATAATTTACTATAGAAAAGGCAATCCCTGGCGCAATTAAAATTTGCGACAGTAGAAAATTATTTTTTGAATAATTTACTATAGAAAAGGCAATCCCTGGCGCAATTAAAATTTGCGACAGTAAAAAATTATTTTTTGAAAAATTTACTATAGAAAAGGCAATCCCTGGCGTAATTAAAATTTGCGACAGTTGAAAATTATTTTTTGAATAATTTACTATAGAAAAGGCAATCCCTGTCGCACTTAAAATTTGTGACAGTAAAAAATTATTTTTTGAATAATTTATTATAGAAAAGGCAATCCCTGGGATACTTAAAATTTGCGACAGTAGAAAATTATTTTTTGAATAACTTACTATAGAAAAGGCAATCCCTGGCTTAATTAAAATTTGCGACAGTTGAAAATTATTTTTTGAATAATTTACTATAGAAAAGGCAATCCCTGGCGCACTTAAAATTTGCGACAGTAAAAAATTATTTTTTGAATAATTTACTATAGAAAAGGCAATCTCTGGCGTATTTAAAATTTGCGACAGTAAAAAATTATTTTTTGAATAATTTACTATAGAAAAGGCAATCCCTGGCGCACTTAAAATTTGCGACAGTAAAAAATTATTTTTTGAATAATTTACTATAGAAAAGGCAATCCCTGGCGCAATTAAAATTTGCGACAGCTGAAAAATATTTTTTGAATAATTTACTATAGAAAAGGCAATCCCTGGCGCACTTAAAATTTGTGACAGTATAAAATTATTTTTTGCAAAATTTACTATAGAAAAGGCAATCCCTGGCGTATTTAAAATTTGCGAAAGTATAAAATTAATTTTTGAAAAAATTACTGTAGAATAGGCAATCCTTGGCGTATTTAAAATTTGCGACAGTATAAAATTAATTTTTGAAAAATTTACTGTAGAAAAGGCAATCCCTGGCGTAATTAAAATTTGCGACAGTAGAAAATTATTTTTTGAATAATTTACTATAGAAAAGGCAATCCCTGGCGTAATTAAAATTTGCGACAGTAAAAAATTAATTTTTTGAATAATTTACTATAGAAAAGGCAATCCCTGACGCACTTAAAATTTGCGACAGTATAAAATTATTTTTTGAATAATTTACTATAGAAAAGGCAATCCCTGGCGTAATTAAAATTTGCGACAGTATAAAATTATTTTTTGAATAATTTACTATAGAAAAGGCAATCCCTGGCCCACTTAAAATTTGCGACAGTAAAAAATTATTTTTTGAATAATTTACTATAGAAAAGGCAATCCCTGGCGTAATTAAAATTTGCGACAGTAGAAAATTATTTTTTGAATAATTTACTATAGAAAAGGCAATCCCTGGCGCACTTAAAATTTGCGACAGTATAAAATTATTTTTTGAATAATTTACTATAGAAAAGGCAATCCCTGGGATATTTAAAATTTGCGACAGTAAAAAATTATTTTTTGAAAAATTTACTATAGAAAAGGCAATCCCTGGCGTAATTAAAATTTGCGACAGTAAAAAATTAGTTTTTGAAAAATTTACTGTAGAAAAGGCAATCCCTGGCGGAATTAAAATTTGCGACAGTAAAAAATTATTTTTTGAAAAATTTACTATAGAAAATGCAATCCCTGTTGTATTTAAAATTTGCGACAGTTGAAAATTAATTTTTGAATAATTTACTATAGAAAAGGCAATCCCTGGCGCACTTAAAATTTGCGACAGTAAAAAATTATTTTTGAATAATTTACTATAGAAAGGGCAATCCCTGGGATATTTAAAATTTGCGACAGTAGAAAATAATTTTTTGAATAATTTACTATAGAAATGGCAATCCCTAGCGTAATTAAAATTTGCGACAGTTGAAAATTATTTTTTGAATAATTTACTATAGATAAGGCAATCCCTGGCGCACTTAAAATTTGCGACAGTAAAAAATTATTTTTTGAATAATTTACTATAGAAAAGGCAATCCCTGGCGTATTTAAAATTTGCGAAAGTATAAAATTAATTTTTGAAAAATTTACTGTAGAAAAGGCAATCCCTGGCGCAATTAAAATTTGCGACAGTAGAAAATTATTTTTTGAAAAATTTACTGTAGAAAAGGCGATCCCTGGCGCAATTAAAATTTGCGACAGTAGAAAATTATTTTTTGAATAATTTACTATAGAAAAGGCAATCCCTGGCGCAATTAAAATTTGCGACAGTAAAAAATTATTTTTTGAATAATTTACTATAGAAAAGGCAATCCCTGGCGTAATTAAAATTTGCGACAGTATAAAATTATTTTTTGAATAATTTATAATAGAAAAGGCAATCCCTGGGATATTTAAAATTTGCGACAGTAAAAAATTATTTTTTGAATAATTTACTATAGAAAAGGCAATCCCAGGCGTATTTAAAATTTGCGACAGTAAAAAATTAATTTGTGAAAAATTTACCTGGCGAAATTGAAATTTGCGAGAGTAAAAAATTATTTTTTGAATAATTTACTATAGAAAAGGCAATCCCTGGCGTAATTAAAATTTGCGACAGTATAAAATTATTTTTTGAATAATTTACTATAGAAAAGCCAATACCTGGCCCACTTAAAATTTGCGACAGTAAAAAATTATTTTTTGAATAATTTACTATAGAAAAGGCAATCCCTGGCGTAATTAAAATTTGCGACAGTAGAAAATTATTTTTTGAATAATTTACTATAGAAAAGGCAATCCCTGGCGCACTTAAAATTTGCGACAGTATAAAATTATTTTTTGAATAATTTACTATAGAAAAGGCAATCCCTGGGATATTTAAAATTTGCGACAGTAAAAAATTATTTTTTGAAAAATTTACTATAGAAAAGGCAATCCCTGGCGTAATTAAAATTTGCGACAGTAAAAAATTAGTTATTGAAAAATTTACTGTAGAAAAGGCAATCCCTGGCGGAATTAAAATTTGCGACAGTAAAAAATTATTTTTTGAAAAATTTACTATAGAAAATGCAATCCCTGGTGTATTTAAAATTTGCGACAGTTGAAAATTAATTTTTGAATAATTTACTATAGAAAAGGCAATCCCTGGCGCACTTAAAATTTGCGACAGTAAAAAATTATTTTTGAATAATTTACTATAGAAAGGGCAATCCCTGGGATATTTAAAATTTGCGACAGTAGAAAATTATTTTTTGAATAATTTACTATAGAAATGGCAATCCCTAGCGTAATTAAAATTTGCGACAGTTGAAAATTATTTTTTGAATAATTTACTATAGAAAAGGCAATCCCTGGCGTATTTAAAATTTACGACAGTATAAAATTAATTTTTGAATAATTTACTATAGAAAAGGCAATCCCTGGCATATTTAAAATTCGCGACAGTATAAAGTTAATTTTTGAAAAATTTACTATAGAAAAGGCAATCCCTGGCGTAATTAAAATTTGCGACAGTATAAAATTATTTTTTGAATAATTTACTATAGAAAAGGCAATCCCTGGCGCAATTAAAATTTGCGACAGTAAAATATTATTTTTTGCAAAATTTACTGTAGAAAAGGCAATCCCTGGCACAATTAAAACTTGCGATAGTAAAAAATTATTTTTTGAATAATTTACTATAGAAAAGGCAATCCCTGGCGTATTTAAAATTTGCGACAGTAAAAAATTAATATTTTGAAAAATTTACTGTAGAAAAGGCAATCCCTGGCGCAATTAAAATTTGCGACAGTAAAAAATTATTTTTTGAATAATTTACTATAGAAAAGGCAATCCATGGCGCACTTAAAATTTGCAACAGTATAAAATTATTTTTTGCAAAATTTACTATAGAAAAGGCAATCCCTGGCGTAATTAAAATTTTCGACAGTAAAAAATTAATATTTTGAAAAATTTACTGTAGAAAATGCAATCCCTGGCGCAATTAAAATTTGCGACAGTAGAAAATTATTTTTTGAATAATATACTATAGAAAAGGCAATCCCTGGCGTAATTAAAATTTGCGACAGTTGAAAATAATTTTTTGAATAATTTACTATAGAAAAGGCAATCCCTGGCGCACTTAAAATTTGCGACAGTAAAACATTATTTTTTGAATAATTTACTATAGAAAAGGCAATCCCTGGCGTATTTAAAATTTGCGACAGTAAGAAATTAATTTGTGAGAAATTTACTATAGAAAAGGCAATCCCTGGGATATTTTAAATTTGCGACAGTAAAAAATTATTTTTTGAAAAATTTACTATAGAAAAGGCAATCCCTAGCGCAATTAAAATTTGCGAGAGTAAAAAATTATTTTTTGAATAATTTACTATAGAAAAGGCAATCTCTGGCGTATTTAAAATTTGCGACAGTAAGAAATTAATTTGTGAGAAATTTACTATAGAAAAGGCAATCCCTGGGATATTTAAAATTTGCGACAGTAAAAAATTATTTTTTGAAAAATTTACTATAGAAAAGGCAATCCCAGGCGTAATTAAAATTTGCGACAGTAAAAAATTAGTTTTTGAAAAATTTACTGTAGAAAAGGCAATCCCTGCGCAATTAAAATTTGCGACAGTAAAAAATTATTTTTTGAAAAATTTACTATAGAAAAGGCAATCCCTGGCGTATTTAAAATTTGCGACAGTAAAAAATTATTTTTTGAAAAATTTACTATAGAAAAGGCAATCCCTGGCGTATTTAAAATTTGCGACAGTATAAAATTAATTTTTGAAAAATTTACTGTAGAAAAGGCAATCTCTGGCGCAATTAAAATTTGCGACAGTAAAAAATTATTTTTTGCAAAATTTACTACAGAAAAGGTAATCCCTGGCGCAATTACAATTTGCGACAGTAAAAAATTATTTTTTTGCAAAATTTACTATAGAAAAGGCAATCCCTGGCGTATTTAAAATTTGCGACAGTAGAAAATTATTTTTTGAATAATTTACTATAGAAAAGGCAATCCCTGGCGCAATTAAAATTTGCGACAGTAGAAAATTATTTTTTGAATAATTTACTATAGAAAAGGCAATCCCTGGTGCAATTAAAATTTGCGACAGTAAAAAATTATTTTTTGAAAAATTTACTATAGAAAAGGCAATCCCTGGCGTATTTAAAATTTGCGACAGTAAGAAATTAATTTGTGAGAAATTTACTATAGAAAAGGCAATCCCTGGGATATTTAAAATTTGCGACAGTAAAAAATTATTTTTTGAAAAATTTACTATAGAAAAGGCAATCCCTGGCGTAATTAAAATTTGCGACAGTAAAAAATTAGTTTTTGAAAAATTTACTGTAGAAAAGCCAATCCCTGGCGCAATTAAAATTTGCAACAGTAAAAAATTATTTTTTGAAAAATTTACTATAGAAAAGGCAATCCCTGGCGTATTTAAAATTTGCGACAGTAAAAAATTATTTTTTGAAAAATTTACTATAGAAAAGATAATCCCTGGCGTATTTAAAATTTGCGACAGTATAAAATTAATTTTTGAAAAATTTACTGTAGAAAAGGCAATCCCTGGCGCAATTAAAATTTGCGACAGTAAAAAATTATTTTTTGCAAAATTTACTATAGAAAAGGTAATCCCTGGCGCAATTACAATTTGCGACAGTAAAAAATTATTTTTTTGCAAAATTTACTATAGAAAAGGCAATCCCTGGCGTATTTAAAATTTGCTACAGTAGAAAATTATTTTTTGAATAATTTACTATAGAAAAGGCAATCCCGGGCGCAATTAAAATTTGCGACAGTAGAAAATTATTTTTTGAATAATTTACTATAGAAAAGGCAATCCCTGGCGCAATTAAAATTTGCGACAGTAAAAAATTATTTTTTGAAAAATTTACTATAGAAAAGGCAATCCCTGGCGTAATTAAAATTTGCGACAGTTGAAAATTATTTTTTGAATAATTTACTATAGAAAAGGCAATCCCTGTCGCACTTAAAATTTGTGACAGTAAAAAATTATTTTTTGAATAATTTATTATAGAAAAGGCAATCCCTGGGATACTTAAAATTTGCGACAGTAGAAAATTATTTTTTGAATAACTTACTATAGAAAAGGCAATCCCTGGCGTAATTAAAATTTGCGACAGTTGAAAATTATTTTTTGAATAATTTACTATAGAAAAGGCAATCCCTGGCGCACTTAAAATTTGCGACAGTAAAAAATTATTTTTTGAATAATTTACTATAGAAAAGGCAATCTCTGGCGTATTTAAAATTTGCGACAGTAAAAAATTATTTTTTGAATAATTTACTATAGAAAAGGCAATCCCTGGCGCACTTAAAATTTGCGACAGTAAAAAAATATTTTTTGAATAATTTACTATAGAAAAGGCAATCCCTGGCGCAATTAAAATTTGCGACAGCTGAAAAATATTTTTTGAATAATTTACTATAGAAAAGGCAATCCCTGGCGCACTTAAAATTTGTGACAGTATAAAATTATTTTTTGCAAAATTTACTATAGAAAAGGCAATCCCTGGCGTATTTAAAATTTGCGAAAGTATAAAATTAATTTTTGAAAAATTTACTGTAGAATAGGCAATCCTTGGCGTATTTAAAATTTGCGACAGTATAAAATTAATTTTTGAAAAATTTACTGTAGAAAAGGCAATCCCTGGCGTAATTAAAATTTGCGACAGTAGAAAATTATTTTTTGAATAATTTACTATAGAAAAGGCAATCCCTGGCGTAATTAAAATTTGCGACAGTAAAAAATTAATTTTTTGAATAATTTACTATAGAAAAGGCAATCCCTGACGCACTTAAAATTTGCGACAGTATAAAATTATTTTTTGAATAATTTACTATAGAAAAGGCAATCCCTGGCGTAATTAAAATTTGCGACAGTATAAAATTATTTTTTGAATAATTTACTATAGAAAAGGCAATCCCTGGCCCACTTAAAATTTGCGACAGTAAAAAATTATTTTTTGAATAATTTACTATAGAAAAGGCAATCCCTGGCGTAATTAAAATTTGCGACAGTAGAAAATTATTTTTTGAATAATTTACTATAGAAAAGGCAATCCCTGGCGCACTTAAAATTTGCGACAGTATAAAATTATTTTTTGAATAATTTACTATAGAAAAGGCAATCCCTGGGATATTTAAAATTTGCGACAGTAAAAAATTATTTTTTGAAAAATTTACTATAGAAAAGGCAATCCCTGGCGTAATTAAAATTTGCGACAGTAAAAAATTAGTTTTTGAAAAATTTACTGTAGAAAAGGCAATCCCTGGCGGAATTAAAATTTGCGACAGTAAAAAATTATTTTTTGAAAAATTTACTATAGAAAATGCAATCCCTGGTGTATTTAAAATTTGCGACAGTTGAAAATTAATTTTTGAATAATTTACTATAGAAAAGGCAATCCCTGGCGCACTTAAAATTTGCGACAGTAAAAAATTATTTTTGAATAATTTACTATAGAAAGGGCAATCCCTGGGATATTTAAAATTTGCGACAGTAGAAAATTATTTTTTGAATAATTTACTATAGAAATGGCAATCCCCTAGCGTAAT